>BQNB010015032.1:0-73987 GCA_026074375.1 Tanacetum coccineum
TGACAAAGAAAATGCAAGAGCAGTGATCTAGGCAATTAAGAAAAAGCTAAAGACAAGGAGGATTATGCGGAGTTTAGAGAAATTTGTTGGTGGGAGACCATACGAGGGTGACTTCGGCTGCTGCAAAGGACCATATGATTTATCATATGATGTCCTCATCATAAAAGGTTAATCCTCGTGAATAATAAAAACTTATGAATTTGTATAGATGTAGTGTAGACTTTATGGTGATAATAAGGAGTGCTCGATACCGTGTTGTCTGCTTTGAGATGCTCCGATAATGAGAACGGCTAGTGCAGCTGCGAAACCCTGTCAAGGAGATTCTTCAGAATTATACCCCTGATCACAAGCAGTATTTATACTGATCAACAGGGAATCGTGGTTATTGCAACCGTATTCGACGAAGTGACAAAGACAGTTTCGTCCATATCTGTTGATTATCACTAACCTAAACCAGCAGGTACTCCCGACGATTGGTGCAGCTGATTCCCGACGAGTCACGATTCATAGCCACATGCTCATACCCGACCGACGAACATAAAGACATCATGAAAGCTCAAGTACATGTTTCTAGAATTTCAAAGACTTCTGCTACTCTGATACCGTACGTCTTTCTTGAAGTGATGAAGTATTAAAGTCAAAGAATTTCAAAGAAGTTTTCGTCACTCTGATACCGAACGTCTTTCTCAAAGTGACGAAGTGTTAAAGTTAAAGAATTTTAAGAAAAATGCAACATTAAAGCTTTCCAAGTCAACAAATCAAGAAAGGTATGAGCATGTCGGTTCCAAAGTCATAAGTTCACAAGATGGCAAAGTTCACAAGATGGCGAAACGAGATTATGCTTGGTTGATGATCTCAAGGTGTTCAAAGAATCACATTCAAGACAAGATGAGAAACAAGCTCAAGACTTAACGTCCATGATCACTACATCAACTCATAAGATTGATGTGTACTAGCTAAAGACTAAAGATAAAGCACAATATGCTAAGATTAAAGTTTTGTAAATTAGAGTGACCTCCCTTAGGGGGAGATTGTTAGGAACAAGAAAAGTCTCGGTCACTTCTAATACTAAATAGTCTAAGCACGTAAGTAAGTCATGTTAATGATATGTAAGCTAATATGGTCCAAGGCCCATGGAAAGCCTCACAAAGGCCCATGACCGGCCATGTTTAGCATATAAATACCCCTCTCCATGCCTTGGAGAGGGGGTTGGTTAGTTGGTTCTCTTTGTAATTCATTTTCTTCACACACATAATACATTCCATCTTTCATGTTTACTTTCTCTCTCTAAACTAATCAAACCCACTCTATCTCTTGTTCTTGCATAACTCAAAGATTACATATATATTCTTCATATTTCCTTACAAATTAAACTGTTTTAAACAAGGGAATGATATCAACTAAATAAATTAACTAATTAACTTTTCCTTTTTAAACTTTATTAACAAATTAATAATATCAAGATCTTGATCTAGTTATTTATTATTAATGGCAAGAATTTGCATATTATTGCCATTATTTTCAACAATAAATAAACTTATTTACGAAGCGAATCTAGTGTGTGAATTAATGTGTAACCCATAACACCAAACGAGTTGGCTCGTGATACCACTGTTGGGATTTTATAACTAGTTAACTATTAACTACGAGTACGCAGCGGATGGATCTAGTTTAGTATCATGAATTAACACATAAAATAAAGCAAGGAATACTTACCTCTTGATCTTGATCTTGATCTTAAAAACAAAGCGGTTAAATTACCACCTCTACGGTTGCTCACACAACACGTCAAACGAATACGCCAAGTATGCTAGCCTTGACTTCACGAACCAAACACCACGTGTTCCTTCTTGTAGCTAGTACCAAAAACCAAACACCTCCATGAAGCTATAACCGAAAATCCCAAAACCCTAATTAGGGTTTCCCGAATTCGGTTGGACCGAATACCAACAAAACCAAACCCTAGTTAGGGTTCTTGTAATCGTCGAGCTAGGAGATCAAACCGAAAGCCCTAGGTGAGGTGTTGTGTGTTGTCGAACACAAGGAGAAACAAACAAACCAAAAAACCCTTGTAGGGTATTACCGAAAATCGGTTAGGGGAGAAAAGCATCAAAAACCCTTTAAGGGTTGTTTGGCCGATCGGCTTGGGGAGAGAGGGAAAGCAAGGAAGAGCTTTGTGATTTTGGATTAGAATGAATGAATTATGAGGGTGGGTGTTTATATAGGCATCAAACACTAATCTTGTAGGACAAGAAAACCTCCTAATTTCATAATTATCCAAGATCTTTTCCTTAATCAAAAAATTGAACCAAACACCCTTCTAGAACCACCTAAGGGGCCGACCACCATAGGGCACCCTTAGGGTTCGGGTTTTGTCCAATTTAATCCCTCGGTTCATTGATTTAAATGCTCGTTAAGTTGGTTATTACAAGTAACGGTAACTAACGACTATTCATATATATTTCGTGAAGTATAAACGTACTTTTCGTGTCTTAACGTGTGCGCCCCCAATAGGCTCACGTATTTCTAATCGTATAACATGCGAAACCAACTACCATATTCCAACACTACTTTAATTGCATAATATACTTTGGTAAAACAGAGGACTGTGTGGTGTTATTGAGTTCATACTTGACTTGCTGGGGACTTATGATGCATGATGACGTCTCGATATTATCTGCTTGAGAGTGAGGAGGAATCGTGTATTTCTATAACATACTGGGCATAAATATTAAAGTAGTACAATAGAAAACAAGTTGCAAGAACCCTATATTGCATTATTAAAAAGCCTTAACTTCATTAATTTTTAAAGGAGTTGGGCATGAAAAATGTGTAAGTGGAGTTGCATAGATACAAACTTCAAATCTCAAACATCCGAACTCACTTTTCACGAGATCCGTTATGATTCACATATGGTTAATTGATTGATTGTCCTTTTTGGTGATTAAGATTTTTTAGTAATGTCCTTTTGTCGTACTCGTCAAAGTGAAAAACTAACGGAGAAAGTCACGTGAAAATCATGTGACCGAGTTAAACTGAGCCAGGCCGCCAGGGTACTAATGTATTGCATCTTAAGTTCATGGTACTAAAGAAACTAGTTAGACAAATTCAGGGTACTAATATGTATATTTGGTGTCAACTATATATGTAAAGTTAAAGGACCAAAAGTCTTAAAAACCGGTCGGTCAATTTAACCTCGTTAAGAAGAACAAACACACCACACATACTCTCTTCTTAGTTTGTTTTTCTCTAGTAATTCAAGGCGTTCGTTCAAATCAAAAACGTGAGTTTACATCTGTTTTACATTATTTTCCGAATATGTATCTTGATTTTTACTTGATAAATCTCTTGATCTAATCATCTAGGGTTTCGTATGAACATAGGATTGGGGTTTTGAGTTTTGTTGCTTATTGATTTTTATTTTTTGTTTTGTTGGGTTTTGATCGGAAAGCTGTGTATAACACTCGAACAAGTTTTTTTAAACGATATTATTCGTCTAAATGTGCTAATCGAAGGCCTAGGGTTTTGTTCAAGAACATAGATCGAGTCTTGAGAATTTTATAATTGATTTTGCACGGGAATGATCGTTTGTGGTGTATATCATAAATCTTCTAACTATTCGATTGTTTTCTAGGGCTAGGATTAATTGCTATATAGTTTTCGTTGAATTTATTAACTATTATTGCTTGATTGATTTGGTTATTCTAGTTACTAATTTTTGTTGTTAGGTTATTGATGGAGGGTGAGATTACAGTGATCTGTGTGGACACTTCGATCACCAATCTATGTTTGTTTTATGATCAAATTCATGCTGTTGAAATCTATTGTGAACGTAAACTCAACGTACGTACATCTATTATTATTATTTTTATTTTTATTTTGATAGCCCTTATTATAACACTTAAATGTTTATTAACTGCATGCAGGCTCATCCTGATAATCTTGTTGGCATAGTTACATCTAGTGAAGTAGATTTTGGTAGTTGCCTTGCTCCTCCTACTAATTCTATGGCAACAGTCACCTCTAGTCTTAACGATTTAGACGCAGGCGAGCAAGTATATCAATATATAGACGCGGCCTTACTTCGAGGGTTCACGTTTTTTCGTCTTGCTTTGTTTGGTCAGGAAGATAGGAAAAAAAGGATTGTTGTGTTTTCTGGAGGGTATGTATCTATATCTTCTTTTAATTACTTACCACTTTATGTATGTTTAATCTAGTTATTATTATGTTTTCAGTCCTGTACTTTCCACTACAGGTCATTCACCAGAAGCTATGGGCTTCTTCTTAAAAGAGGGACGTGTGGTTCTTGATGTTATTAACTTTGGTACCCGGGTCAAGGACAAAGAAGATTTTAAGGCAAAATATCTGAAGGCGTTGGTTGATGCTTCGAATGATAATAATGAGAATGAAGCCAGCCGCTATTTTCTTATTGATGACACTCGATTCTCTCTCTCTCGCCAAATATCAAGCTCTTCAATCCTCCCTCCTCTTGTCAGTCGCAGCCGCACCAGCATGTAAGCAAATCTGCACGATGGCTGGTCCTCTATTTATATTGATGGTTTTCGTTGAATTTATCAACTATTGCTTGATTGCTTGATTTGGTTATTCAAGTTACTAATCTTTGTTGTTAGGTCATCGATGGAGGGTGAGGTCACAATGATCTGTGTGGACACTTCGATCACTAGTTTATGTTGCTTTCATGATCAAATCGATGCTGTTAAAATCTATTGTGAACGTAAACTTAAAGTACGTAAGTAGGCTTATTATTATTTTTTGATAGCTATTATTATTATTACTACTACTATTATTATTATTATAACACATAAATGTTAATTAAGCGCATGCAGGCTCATCCCGATAATCTTGTTAGCATAGCTAGATTTGGTCAACGAGACCTTGGTATTTGTCTAGATCCTACTAATCGTCTAGAAAGAGTCACTTACAAACTTGGTTGTTTAAAACCACTCAAGCAAGAATATACAGACTTACTTCAAGGGTTCAAGCTTTTTCATCTTGGTTTGTTTGGTCAGGAAGATATGAAAAAAAGGATTGTTGTGTTTTCTGGAGGGTATGTATCTATATCTTCTTTTAATTACTTACTTTGTATGTATGTTTACTCTAGTTATTATTATGTTTTCAGTCCTCTACTTCCCATTACGGGTCATTCACCAGAAGCTATGGCCTTCTTCTTAAAAGAGGGGCGTGTGGTTCTTGATGTTATTGACTTTGGTACCCGGGTCAAGGGCAAAGAAGATTGTAAGGCAAAATATCTCAAGGCGTTGGTTGCTGCTATGAATGATAATAATGAGAATGAAGACAGCCACTATTTTCTTATTGATGACAATCGATTCTCTCTCTCTCGCCAAATATCAAGCTCTTCAATCCTCCCTCCTCTTGTTCCTGAAGAAGAAGCTCCAATCAGCCACACCCGCATGAAAGCAGATATACACAGTGACTGGTCCTCTTTTTATTATAATCGTCGTTGGAGAAGAAGTGGTTGATTCTGGTTGGTTAGGAGAAGTAGTTGATTCTGGCTGGGATCGAACTGTATGTAAATGTTTGTCTGTTTTGGAACATTTATGTTTCTATCTATCTATTTAAATATAGATTTAAGTCTTTTTTTTATATTTTTTATAATATATATACACACACATATATCTTACAATATATATAACAGGATAAATCTTACAATATATATAACAGGATAAAACAATGCCACCTCATGCAACATACCGCCACATCATCATTCCAGGATTGCCACCTATGCAACTAATTATGCCGCATATGCATTTCACAATCCACCTAGGCAACGAATTATGCCACCTATGCATTCAAGAATGACACATAGACATTTATATATCCACGTGTGCATTAATTTTGCCACGTATACATTAGTGAAATCATGAAAATAAATTGGTGCTAAAAAGTCTTGCAAGATTTGAACCCAGGATAATGAACAAATAAGCAAAGTACATAACCACCAGATCATGACCCGGTTTGCGTTTTCATTTAAAAAAAACACTCATAAAAGCACCTCATCCGAAATCAATGCAATATCACTATTTCAAAAAAAACATCAGTTTCAAAAATAACTCCTCAACTGAAACGCATATCACTTCCAAAATAAACTCACATAGTCAAACCTAAAATGATGTCAATCTCCCATTGCAGCTATTGCCTTCATGAGTGTCATCTCAAATCCTACCTTTCCTGCGATTCCTGATTATATTCCACCTGTTGCTGCTTCACCTGATTCAGGTTGATTAGGCACATTTAATTGTGCTATCTTTTCTTAAATCCATTTTGCTTGTTTTCGGCTCAGTTCCTTTTGTTTTGGTGATAGATAACGAGATAATTGAAGGGCCTTCTAGAGTATCACTAAAGTGCCCCATAAGGTATTAAACCATACAATATAGTATATAACACTTGTTTAATATTTTAATCATGAAATTCGAGTAATTGAATAGGGATTTTTTTTAATACAGTTTCAGTCATATCAAGATCCCTGTTAAAGGACATTCATGCAAACATCTGCAGGTGAGTTCTATGTGCTGCATTACTGGTAAAAAAAAAAGTTTAAATGCTTCATGTTATATAAAACAGTGAATTTTGGTGATGTCCCCATTGTAGTGTTTTGACTTCAACAATTATGTGGGAATTAATTCAAGAAGACCACATTGGCGATGTCCCCATTGTAGTCAATCTGTTTCCTTTCATGACATCCGAATTGATCAGAGCATGGTCAAGGTAAGTCAAGATTCATCATTACTCATTCTTCCACTTATATGATAAACATAACATGTCGATCATAATTATTAAGCAATTTATTTGTTATTAGGTTCTTAAAGAGGTAGGAGAAGATATTTCCTATGTGAAAATTTCAAACGACGGGTCTTGGGAATCTGTCACTGAAAGTCAAGAGAATTCAGAGAAACCGAAAGATGCACCGTCTTTAAACCAGGAAACTAATATTCAAGATGTGGATGCTATTATGGATCTCACTGCAAATGATAATGAAGTGGATAAAACCGAGAAAGATATTGACATGAAACCTTCACCAGCTGGCGAATCTGGTGCCGTGAATAAAAACACCACACCACATATGGAAGATGGGTATTGGACAGAGTTCTATTCAACGGGACTTCCAGCCACTAGGATGAATAATAGTAGACTTGATGTTAATGAGCTTGTTCAAAGAAACCACCAGATGTACAACTCCATAACCCTGGGTCAAACACAAAGTCAAAGTCAAATAGCTGCTTCTAACAGTATGCAGCAACAACAGAATGACAACTCGAATAATTATTGTAATCTGTATAAGAGATACCAAAACTGGGTAACAAGAACACCCAATGCTGTTCAGGCACTTCCAGCCCAAGGTTCTGCAACAGTGGCTAATGGTGACAGGCAACAAAACTTATCGAGACCTAAACTAAATCAACATCAAGTGTCACGTATGATGAGTTTCCATTTTGCTCTCTCTATTTCGACTTCCATTTCATGGCGTTGTTGTACACGAACTAGGAAACTGATCAAGGAGAAACAACGTAACGTGGTTTGTTAATATTACCTTCCTCTATGGGATCAACCGTGACTATGAGTACGTGATTGGCCCAGCTAGGACATATTACCTGAAAAGAAGATTGTTGAAGGAGAATCCGACCCAAAATACGAGGAAGGTAAGGATAGCGAGTTGAACCTTTTGCCAACATAATGGTGGATAGAAAAATATCCACTTCAGGAGTGGTATGAATCATGAGAAAGAACAGCTGATCCCAAATATTTATTGTTATAAGCATGTATTAGATCTGAGTCCCTAGATGTTATAAAATCTTATGTGGTCATTGGTCTCCTGACTTTTTTTTGTATTCAACAGCCATGTGAGAGCGAGTTCATTGATTCACAACGTTGTTGGGCTGAATATGCTTTGAACAGGCAGGAAGCCCAGTCACAGAACAGGTGTTTAACGCTGGAAGACTCGGAGGTTAGTACCGTTTGAATTTATCTATTATATGGTTATTTTGCCACCTCTATCATCTGTACTTGCAGTTGTGCTAATGGTAATCTAAGTTTCTTTTTCTTTGACATGTAAAGGAGTCTGCTACCTAATTCGGTAAAGACAGTATTGGAAGATGGAATAACTTTATACAGGCTGCATACAAAAAGGCATAAAGAGTAGGGTTGGATCAAGTGGTTAACACCCTTGCCTTTGGAGACAGAGGTCAAAGGTTCGATCCTCACCCCCTACAAGGCCGGAACTAAACTAAATCAACAAAACTTATTTCTTAAATTAGTTATTTAGAAAATAGTTAGTTATGGTCAGAGCGTAGTTGTTACATGCTTTTATGGATTATAGGTGGAATCTCACAGATATCAGTAGTTAAAAACGAATCAGTAACTCATAGCATACCATGCAAGTTTTTTTAAGGCTGTTCCAATCCTGTTGGACTTTCTTAAGCCATCTCTTTCCAGCGGTATTCTGCAGATATTCAAAATGTGTGATATTGATAGAGTAGAATCAGCTGCGAATCACATGCATAATGTTTGGACAAAAACTATAAATTGGTTTGGAGTGTAGATGTTTAGGGTTACTGTTGTTTCTAATGCTATTATTCATATAATTTTAAGGAAAGGTCAACATAGTGTTAGTGGGTAAACATAACCCTCTCCGACCCGTTTTTACCCGCAAATTCTTGAGCTCTTTCTAGTTGTGGCCCATTTCGCCCAGTTTGGATATGTTGCATCGCCGGAACAAACCAAACGATTAACCATAAGTATTCCAAATTGACCCAGTTTTGTCCGTTTGGCCCAAGATTGCCTCTTCTACTATCACGGACTAGTTGAAAACTAGTCTACTTAACACTTAGGAGACCAGATACTTCCTTGTCTGCTCACGATCTTACAATCTTACGTTACTTAACATAAGGGCTCTACAATACTTCAGCAGTGTTTGTCTAAGCTTATGTTATGGGCTTAGGGTTATGTTTTATAAGCATTTTATGGCTTATAGATAATAAGCTCATAAGCCCATTGTTAGTGAACGGGTTAGCTTATTATAGCTAATAAAGCTACAAAAGTAACTTCGAAATTCAAGTCTCTTTCTATCACACGATATATATGTCAACGCTGCAAGTATCAGCAGACTAAGAGTAGAAAAAATGCCAGAATACTGTGTGACAGGCGGTACTGGATTCATAGCAGGATACCTCATCAAGTCGCTACTTGAACAAGGTCATACCGTCCGAACCACTGTTAGAGATCCAGTAGTAACCAACACATGCCAGAAAAATGGTGAATTGACGCCTCTTTTTTACAATGATACATGTCATCACTTTCTTGCCATGTCAAATGCCTATTCATCACTATGTTGCAAACTCAAATAAAGATGACAGTAGAATCGTTAATACTATGTAAGTTAGTTGCTAGCTCAAGAAAACGTGTACAATTATGCCATTTAGAAGCTATTGTTACGCCTAAATTAGCTAGTCTATATAAAAGCGGGCAGGAAAATTGTGGTTATAAATATATACCAACAAATACGTATGAAGGAGCGAGATCATGTGAGAGATAGGCCTCTAAAACAGATTTTTATATTGGATAGTTTGTTTGTTTGCTTTTTGAGTTCGTTATGATTATATTTCTTAACATCAATGATGAATTACGTTATGTGTGTTATCCGGCTGAAGTCTTTCTCGTTTTTATTTTGTCATTTTTCATACTTGGCTTTTGTAGCTAATGTTTGTATTTGTTTCAGAAAAATACTAAGACCAAGCATCCTCAATTGCTATATGAATCTAAGTTCTATAAGATGCTTCAAGGAGGAAGTAACGCTCATTTCTCCATAACTTCTAATTTACGACCCCTACTCTATTTTACCCATTTTGACTATGTAACTGTCCCTAAGTATCTGCAATTGCTGTTGGGGTATTTTACCCTTTTCGACCCATTCTCTATTTTACCCTATTGTATAATTGTGTTTTCTCATTTGTCAGCTGGAATCCCGAATGTGAGATGGTATGGATTGGTGTCAAAGGGGACTACAATGTTCTAGTAATGGATTTACTGGGGCCTAGTCTGGAGGATTTGTTTAATTTCTGTAGTAGAAAGCTCTCCTTAGAGACTGTTCTTATGCTTGCGGATCAAACGGTTTGTGCTTCTCTATTCAAATTGTGCTCTTTATTATCAAGTATATGTTTTCTCATCATTTTTCTTTTGGTACTTTTTGTCTCATGCATATCAAAATCGACCAGCAAATGGATACAAATGTGATAGCACCCCCAGAAGCTAAAGAAAACGCCGCCCGAAAGCTTACTTCATTCTGGAAACGGGCTGTAGACAGTCCTAAACACACCAACAGCAATTGCAGCCATGTTCAATCTTGGTGAGTTGATTGAGAAAGTCCAAAAACGTGTGAACGACTGGAAAAATAAATCGCTATCCACGGCAGGCAGGTTACAACTTATCCAATCTGTTATTGGATCGTTACATGTTTTTTGGGCCTCGGTCTTTATTTTGCCTTCTCGTATTTTGCTTGAAATTGAGCAAATCATGCGCGGGTTTCTTTGGTGCCATGGTAGTTTGAGTAGAGGTAAAGCGAAAGTTGCGTGGGAGGTTGTTTGTCTTCCTAAGGTCGAAGGGGGCCTTGGTATCCGCAGGTTAGACACGTTCAACAAGGCCCTAATGGTGTCGCACATTTGGAAGCTTCTTTCTCTCAAAGAATCGATGTGGGTCCAATGGATCCATGCGTATAAGTTGAGAGGTAGGAATTTTTGGGATATTCCTTGTCGAGGTAATATGACGTGGGGATGGCGTAAAATTCTCCAGTTGAGACCTTTGATTAGGGATTTTATTTGGCATAAACTTGGGGATGGTTCTACGACATCGGCTTGGTATGATAGGTGGTGTTTACACAGTCCTCTTGCCAATGTTATTTCGCATCGGGACTTATTTGATTTGATGATTAATGGTCATCTCTCTTGGCCTCATTCGTGGTTAGGTAAATACCCCATGTTAAGCTCCATTCCAGATCCGGTTACCGTCCCTAGTACTCGTGATGTGTTGGAATGGCGTGACAGTTATGGTACGGCTAAGAAGTTCTCGGTTAAGACGGTTTGGGGTTCCATCAGACCGAGGAGTAATAAGGTGGTTTGGTATCATGCTGTTTGGTTTCCGGAGTGTATTCCACGACATGCATTTCATCTTTGGCTAGTGATCAAAAGAAGATTGAAGACGCAAGATAGCTTAAGGGCTTGGGATCACGTTGACAATTCCTTGATGACATGCCCGTTATGTGACTTGCAACCTGATTCCCATGAGCACTTATTTTTTGATTGTGTATTTTCTAAGCAGGTTTGGTACGAGATGAAAGGTTTTGCTGGTCTCCCTAACTCTTCCTCATCTATTGATGCTATCTTGAATGATATATATCCGTTTGCTATGAAGAAGACGTCTAGAAGTGTGATAGCGAACTTATATCATTTGGCAAGAGCGTAAAACCGGATTTTCAAGAAGACTAAGCCATCATTGAACCAAGTGATAGAGTGTATTATGAATTCGGTTCGTCTTAAATTGATGTCGTGCCGTTGGAAGAAAACTAGAGATGCCTTGGAGTTTATTCGTTTATGGAAGTTATCCGAAGCCCTTCTCCAACCTGGTTGATGGTTCGTTTGTTTAGTTTGTGTACCTTTAGGTGGTTTTTTCCTATAGGTGTGATTGTCAATGTATTAGTGTAGGTTCCGTGTGGCATGTCATACGGTTTTGGCTGTTCAAGTTTGTTGCTTGAGGTTAATGCGGTACTTCAGCCGTATTCCATTGTACTTAATTGACTTTTGGGTTATTAATATATTTTACCGGGGTAATTTCCCCTTTACCCAAAAAAATCTTGGTGAGTTGATACAGCAAGGTAAAAACCTGGTAATCAGTGCTATATATCACCGTTTTCACTTTCATGGCAAAACAAGAAAGGAAAAAAGAAACATAAAATTAGTAAATTGAAGAAGTACAAGGGACACTCGTATAATGGCTTGAATTAGTGGAAGTTGTGACTGTTGCTGCTATAGGTCTTGGTCTTGCAGAATGCCAATACTAAGGAATCAAATAATCCTCCAACAGAAGGTCCCGCAGTTACAACTTTGTGGGTTTTTTCAAGCAGATAAGCAGTTTAAATAAGCAATTCCAAACATTCCTTTAGTGAATCTTTCTGTATCTTGTGTTCTTAATACTTTCTGATTCTGATTTCATTGATGTTTAAGGATTTGTGCCCTATTGCTTGTGACTTTTGGTAATAGCAGCATAGTGGTCTTTGAAGGCGATGAGTCCAGACCACATTGTCAATCATATGAATATCCTCTAGTTTCATGATGTATGTTTTATCTATTTTATCCCTTTTGGAAAACTTTTAGATGCATATTTGCTGTTATTAAGTTTCTTCAATTGTGATTATTATTTCATAGTGGCTTCTTAATTTTCGGTAATTCTATTGCGTTTTAATATTCAAGAATAAATTTGTCTTATGAGAAATATACGACCTTAGATGGTATAAAATACACTTGACTTATTATTGAGGAAATGTAACAGATGTCACTAAGGATGCATTCAGTTACATATGCCACGTTCTTGTATAAGATACCAATGGGATGATACTGAATAATTTAAAATTATGTGCAACCCTCATGACATTTATTTCCATTATTTGAGCTTTAGCTGTGAGTCTATGTCTAAGAATAGTTTATGTGGCGGGTCTTATGCTCTTGCTTACTTTCAAAATAGACAATTCACCGTTGTTATGCTCTCGAGTTTCTGTTTAAATAGTCGTATAGAAGTTTTGTAAACATGATGGTTTGATGGAAGCCTGCCAGTATTGAAGCATTCTTTTTGTAATCCATTAAACAGGCCGGACCATAATTTGGAAGATGTCAGAGCTAAAATTTTCCCATACAAGGTGAAGGTGTTCCAACCGCATTACCATCAAGACGAAAAGAGAGATCACTCTCGTCATTAGTGGTCTGCACGCCCAGAGTGTCGACACAAACCACTATGACTGGTAAAAGGTCAAGACTTGCTTCAAGGAAGAAATCTCGTGGTTCAACCTTTTTCGTTGAAAAAGGTGTCAAGAAAGAGTAAGAACCCATGGAATCGAAGAAAGTTCAAGTTCACATGAGACTTCAAATAGGATCAATCACAATTCAAAGCAGGTAAACAAAATCAATAGCTCTAACTTAAGGTGGCAAAATGGGCGGGTTGAATAACATGTCAAATGGGTCCGGGTCAAAACAGTTATGATCGGGTTGGGA
The DNA here is from genome assembly GCA_026074375.1 of Tanacetum coccineum. Classification (NCBI taxonomy): domain Eukaryota; kingdom Viridiplantae; phylum Streptophyta; class Magnoliopsida; order Asterales; family Asteraceae; genus Tanacetum; species Tanacetum coccineum. The sequence continues at coordinate 13,293 of BQNB010015032.1, forward strand.
TGACCCGCTAGGCCGCTAACACTTTTGTCTTGTTGTTTCGAAGATGATAAACAATCAATGTTTAAAAATGATCACATAAATGATACTATAAAAATAATAATCTAGCTTTTCTTTTATCTTTTTTTCTAAACGAGAATCTAACTTCCTCTAATAAGGTGTCTAAGGAGGTTTTCTTTTTATAATATGAAATAAAGTATAACCTATGTTGACCCACTTTTAGCTATATGGGAAAGCTGGGCAGCTGAACAAATAAGTCCAGGTGAAAAAAGGTACCTTTTCACGGTGAGACAAAACAGTTCAGGTTGGGTTAAGTCGACCCGACAACACTTGTCCATTTCTTTCGAATATTTTACATAAAATAACATAGTATCTAATTTTCAGAGTTTAGGAGCTTGTGAATATTTCAACTTTGGCAAACTTTAATCTCAATGACCATTAGAGATAAAGTACCACCCTTATCGACCCATTTTAGGTAAATGGGTTAAAATTTTAAAGTTACTGTTTGTAGTGCGGACAATGTCACCATCTTTTTATACGTCGGTATTAGTCTATTTACTTGTTGAATCCTATTTATATTGATAATGAGATATAACTATGAACATGCAGAATTCTTCCACTGCTGAACCATCAAGCCATCCTTCTTCTGAGGAAGAAAAAGAAGGTGGCAAACCTTGGGAACGGAAAGTTGATTAGAAACCTTTGGATGATCTTGTGGAAGTAAATCTTCCAAAGTCAACACTCAGGGATCTATGGTCAAAGCAGAACCATCATATACCGTAAGAAGTGTGCGCAAATCTAAAGGGAAAGATCAGTTTCAGAAATATAAAGTTGAAGATAAAGATGATACTTCTGAATCAGTAAAACCTTAAAAGGTAAGAATGAATCACAAAAAAAGGCGAACGGTTTAGGGGATTTGACTGTTACTGCCGCCCAAGCCATGCTAGATGCTGGTGACAACAATGTTGATTGGGAGAAAAGAAATTATCCTATGTGGGTGCCAATTAAAGACCAGTGAGTATTTGTCTTGACTTCGTCCCTTTGATACTTTGACTTCGTCAATATTTGTTTTGACTTCGTCCCTTTGATACTTTGACGTCGTCACAAGAAATTGTGACCCCGTATCCACGACTTTCCGTGTAGAGTTGTAATCTTGTCATTTCTTCCCAAATTGAGTCCAAGTCACATGTATTTCCTTCAAATGTCTTCCAAATGCTAAAAGCACGAAAAGAAACGATTAACCACGCATATTTGCTTGATGATTTAGGGGGTTAAATAGCCCCGAAAAAATGTATAAAATGACATCTCATCATTCATTCATCCTTTAAATTGGTATTTCACCATCCAGAAGGTAGTCCTCTTAATGGAATCAAAATTGGAGCTTGTAATATAGGGTAGTGGCAATAAGCTAGGATTTTGCCATATTGGAGATGACAAGTGTGTCACACCCCGCCAAGGCGGAAACGCGAGGTGTAATGAGAATGGATATCATCACAACACAATTGTGTCACAATAGATAAAACTACATGAACTAAACGGAACATAAGGGACACAAAGTGTCCAGAAAATACCCAAACAAACATAAAAGATATCCGGCGTCTTGTATTGAAGTAAAAGGGGTTTACATCAATAACAAGACATGCAATAAAATTAAACAAGACTAAGCAGTTCAAACCAACAAAATTCAATATTCAATCAAACGAGAAATGAACTAGGAGATTAAACTCCGCATGCAGCCTAGGGTCTCTCTAGCCACTTCTCTCAATCCTATGATCTTCATTATGCTCACCTGAAAATGATGCTTAAAAACGTCAACACAAAGGTTGGTGAGAGACATAGGTTTAAGACACACAATTCAATCCTTAAAGCAATTACTGTGATTAATAAAGACAAGGTAGGACAATTATGTACTATCATGAACTTATGCTAACATTCAATCCAAAAAATCATATCAACAAGCCAAATACTGGGTAGGCGTACCCATGCGATCCATTCCAATACTGGGTAGGCGTACCCATCCGATCCATTCCAAAACTAAGTAGGCGTACTCATCCGATCCATTCAACAACACTTGACATGCCAAATATAGAACATGCAAGTAAATCACAATCAACATGTAACATCAAGTCATGTAACAGTCACACAATGTCCAAACTTAAATTAAAACACATAATCACAGCAATTTTAAACATTTCAAAATCATTTGCATCATTTCTATCCCAATTTAAAAACAATGTAAAAAGAGGGACTATGAAACTCACCTGATGCTCAAGCAGCTTCCAAATATCTTACACCCACAATAAAATAAAAACGTGTTACACGCGACTAAGACAAATGCTTAAGCCCATGTAACAATCATATGATAGATGTCTATGGTGTTTAATTATCCCCATGAGTCACCCCGACACCATGCCCAACTTTAACCACCTCATTTACTCATAATTCTATTGATCTACATTTTACCCGAAAACGCAGAATTTTAGTGTCACTTATCTCGCTTCCAACCCTTACCTATTGAACCAAATAAATTCTCACATAAATCAAATATGTTCACTTAGGTGTTTACTAACTACCTTATTTTCCCCAAAAGCATACCTCATGTACAAGTACCTCAAATAAATTCTTAATTCAAAAGTACCCAAATTCGGAACTGAACGCGCACTAAAATGTTTGACCTTGCTAACCATACTTAGGAAACTAATTAGAGACTAATTTTCACGGGGAAGTTAATAGACATATAGAACTTGACTTATGTGTTTTGGCTAACCTTAATTAGAATTTTAAATAGGGGTTTTACCACTCTAATTCAGACCTAAATCCGACCCGTATTTACAGTTTTGACAACTTTTCTTGCAACGACCATTTGACTAACTTCCCGAACTCAAAATCGTTCGAGGCTGGACTTTTTGAATAATAGACTCTTTGAAATACAATTTAGGCACTAGAAACACCTCAAAACACGTTACCATCATGGAGATATCATCAGTTAAACACAGCCCTAAAATCTGCCAAACCCTAATTTATAAATTAACGCGATCTAAGCCTAACCGTTTACACCAATATGATTTTAATCGAGACTTAAACGCACTAATATGATTATAACATCTTACAGAAGTTTTAAACCCTAATGATCCATCATATTATTTGTTACATGATTTAAAAAGGATAACAAGAATGAAAATTAATGTTCATACCTAAAACCTTGCTAAATATTTCACAATTCACCACCTAGTTCTTGACCAACTAAATTTTTTATCTTCCTAGGGTTTTGGGGAGGGAATCGTACGTCAACAAAGGAAGAGGGGAAAAAGAATGGGCCAAAATTGTGTTTGGGGTTTACTCTATATCCTAAACAAATCCTATCCTAGTCTAACCCAAATTGTGATTAGATAAAAAAATACTTTTTTTCTTTTCTTAACCAAAACCGGCCCCCTTATCTATTTTTTCTTTTTTTTTTATTTAATTATATCATTATCTACATTAACCCTAAATTTTCAGACAAAACTTGGTAAAATAGTAAATCTTTTTCCATAAAAAACCAAATACTAATATTCTATTTATAACTTTCATTTCCAAAAATACTTTCTATATTTAGAAAGTTCATTTCTAATTCTCATATTTCACGAACCTAATTCACTTCCAATATGACATACTTTCCACAATAATCCAACACATAATTATCCATAAATTGACGTAGCAATTCATGCAACACGTCACTCATTTCCATTGTCACTATACGTGAACAAAATGGAAATAACCCTCAATATCTCAAACCCATTCTAAAATGAGATGAACACGCACCTCAGAATGATAAACATGTACATGAATAAGGTCACATAGATCACAAATATAGCACTATAAACACGTATAGACACTTAGCCAACACTAAAGGTATGACTAACCTACTCAAATCACGGGTGTCATAGTATCCCCTCCTTAAGGAAATCTCGTCCCGAGATTTAACTAGCCGATTCAACAGCACGATCAACAAATAACTGAGGATACTTAGACTTCATATGATCTTCGCGCTCCCAAGTGAATTCGGGACCACGCTTTGAATTCCAACGAACTTTCATAAGTGATATCTTACTACGTTTCAAACTCCTAACCTCACGGTCCATAATCTCTACGGGTTCCTTAACAAAACGAAGAGTCTTGTCGATCTTGATCTCATTCAATGGCACATGCAGATTAGCATCCGCCAAACACTTCTTCAAATTTGACACGTAAAATGTGTCATGCACACTACTCAATTCCTCGGGAAATCTTAACTGATAAGCTATAGGGCCGATCCTTTCAAGGATCTCGAATAGTCCTACATACCTTGGTGCTAACTTGCCTCTCTTTCCAAAACAAATCACGCCTTTCCAAGGCGACACCTTTAACAGCACACGATCTCCTACCTCGAACTCCAACGGCTTACGCCTATTATCAGCATAGCTCTTTTGACGATCCCTCGCCGCTTTGAGCTTTTCCTTTATCAACACTACCATATCAGTTGTTTCCTGTACCAGTTCGGGTCCAATCAAACTACTTTCACCAGTTTCCGCCCATAGACGGGCGACCTACATTTTCTTCCATACAATGCTTCGAACGGAGCACACTGAATGCTCGAATGATAACTATTGTCGTAGGAGAATTCAGCTAGCGGTAGGTGAACATCCCAATTGCCACTAAAGTCAATAACACATGCCCTTAACATATCCTCCGAAGTCTGAATCGTATGCTCACTTTGTCTATCCATTTGCGGATGATAAGCTGTACCCATATCCAATCGCGTCCCTAAAGCCTTTTGCACTGTTTGCCAGCAACGTGATGTAAACCGTCCATCTCGATCCGGAAAATCAACACAGGAAATCCGTGTCTTGCGACGATATCATCGATGTACAACTTTGCCAATCTCTCACTACTATAATCCTCTCGCATCGCCAGAAAATAAGCCGACTTGGTCAGCCTGTCGACTATTACCCAAATCGTATCATGCCCACTCTTCGTCTTAGGTAACTTGGTGATAAAATCCATAGTGATCTTATCCCACTTCCATTCGGGTATCTCTGGTTGTTGCAATAAACCCGAAGGCCTTTGATGCTCAGCTTTTACCTTTGAACAAGTTAAACATTTGCTAACATAAGTAGCAATATCCCTCTTCATTCTCGGCCACCAATACATATCTCAAAGATCATGGTACATCTTATCCGCTCCAGGATGTACAGAGTACTGAGTCTTATGAGCCTCGTCCATAATTATCGTTCTCACGCCACCTACTAACGGAACCCATATACGATCCATAAAGTATAAACTCTCGTCTTCTTTTCTGTCCATCTGTTGATCTAAATCATGTAGTCCTTCTGCAAGTATGTCCTCTTGCTTGAACGCCTCTCTCTAGGCTGCTAGTATCATTCCTCTTACTCCAGGCTGAATAGTCATAGCCATTGCTCGTACACATCTAGGTTTTACTCGTTCCTTCCTACTTAACGCATCAGCCACTACATTCGCCTTACCTGGATGGTAGCAAATCTCACACTCATAGTCACTAAATAGCTCAATCCACCTCCTCTGACGCATATTCAACTCCTTCTAATCAAATATGTGTTGAAGGCTCTTGTGATCCGTGTTGATGACACTCTTCGTACCATACAAGTAATGCCTCCAAGTTTTAAGGTCAAACACAACTGCTCCTAATTCTAGGTCGTGCATTGTATAATTCTTCTCATGGATCTTTAGCTGTCTTAATGCATAGGAAATTACTTTTCCCCTTTGCATGAGTACACAACCTAATCCCTGATTCGATGCATCACAGTTGACTACATAATCTTCAACCTCTTCAGGTAGTGACAATATCGGTGCATCACACAAATTACTCTTCAGAGTCTAGAAAACCTCTTCTTGTTCAACACCACACTCATACTTGTGGTTTTTCTGAGTCAACGATGTAAGAGGTTTATGCCATTCTCTAGAGAGAAATTTGCGATAACAAACATCGTAATAACGATAACCCAAAAATGATTCGCATTTCAGATGGTTGTATGCTAGGAGAGCTTTCCAATTCTTTACCAGCCTAGAGCAGCGAGAGCGCGAGAGTGCGTCCACGTAACTAGAGCGCGCGTTTTGTAGTTGACCACAAGACCCAAGAAATGCACTTCTGCAACAAAACAAGAACTTACACTTGAAGAATTAGACGTACAATCTCTTTCTTCTTGCACAATTCCAACACCAACCTCAAATAAACCTCATGTCCTTCACCTTAAGACTTGAGGTAGATCAAAACATGCGCTTCATCAATGCAACACTAATGACAAACTATGCTATGTACGGTTTTACAAACTCGGACTTAAATCAAATCCATAAAGACTATGGTGCAAATTGTTTCTACAAACCAAAAGCAGCATACAAATTGAGAACAAACTGCATAAAAATGTCCCATATCTCACACAGAAATACGGTCTTTGGAATATCATCCTCATGTACTCTGAGCTAGTGATAACCCGACCTAAGATCTATCTTGGAGAAATAACGTGATCCTTGCAGTTGATCAAATAAGTCATCAATTCTAGGGAGAGGATAGCGGTTCTTAATAGTTAACTTATTCAATTCCCTATAATCAATGCACATGCGAAAAGAGCCATACTTCTTCTTAACAAATAACACAGTGCTCCCCCATGGAGAATGACTGGATCGTATTAAAATTTTGTCTGGCAACTCTAAAAGCTGCCTAACAAATCTTGCAATTCAGGAGGGGCGCTAGACGATGATGGAGAGACAATTGCAACCAAGCGTTCGCTGCCAGGAACTAAATCTTTGCAAAACTCAACCTTGTCGTTGTGGTGGTAAACCCCGAAAAGTCTTCGGAATACCATCAACAAAATCCTATAACTAAAAATATATCACTCAAGTTTTTGGTCAATCTACATTTGCATTCATGAACAGTCTTTTGCTGGCTCCGAAGTATGTCCTCACTTAGAACCCTAAGTATCCCACTACCTTCTAATGGTATTTCAACCACCTTCTCATGACACACTATCACATCCTTATTCTGAGACAACCAATCCATCCCCACAATTACATCGAGACTTCCATGACCCAACGGTATCAAATTTATGCTAAACAAGGAATTTCCTAGTTTTAGTTTTGGCATCACGGCTAATCTTATCAACATTCGTACTTCTTATCATCTGCTACTTCTATCACGTAACCAGGATTTACAATACTAGGTTTCACATTTAGTAAAGGCGCAAATTCAATAGAAATGAAACTAAAATTAGCTCTAGAATCAAAAAGTACAGTAGCAAAATAATCGTTCAAAGAAAAAGTACCCGTCACAACGTTAGGATCTTGTAAAGCCTCCATCGTATTCACATTCACATTGAAGGCCCTTTTCTCTAGTTCGAATTACCACATTTTTCAGGTGTTACGGTTCTGCCCTCACAAACCAATGAATTTCCCTACTTGGTGCTCTACGAGGGACAGAGATCAACTATACTCCCATGGAAAAGTTGGTGTTAGCCTTGCTCAGCGCAAGCAAATGGCTAAAAAGATATTTCCAAGCACACACAATTGTCGTAATAACGGACCAACCAATAAAGCAACTGCTGTCGAGTTCAGAAATCTCCGAGAGGATGCTAAAATGGAAGTTTGAACTAGAAGGATATGATATCCAATATAGGCCAAGGACTGCAATCAAAGGGCAAATATTAGCAGATTTTATTATGGAACGACCAGAGGAAGAGTCTCCGGACGAGCTCATGACAGAACCAGAAGAACTACCAGAGCCATGGACTTTGTTCACGGACGGATCGTCCTGTGTAGACGGCTCCGGAGCAGGACTAATATTAACAAATGCGGAAGGGGCAGAGTTCACATACGCCATGAGGTTCAGATTTGAAGCTACTAACAATGAAGCCGAATATGAAGCATTAATAGCCGGTCTCAGGATCGCAGAACAAATGGGCGTAAAGAACCTGCAAGCACATGTAGACTCAAGACTTGTAGCCAATCAAGTTAATGGCTCTTATGTCGCCAAAGAATCAGGCATGATCCAATATTTGAACAAAGTAAAAACGCTCGCAAGAAGCTTCAGGGAATTTTCCATCAAGCAAGTACCACGGAGCGAAAACAAGAAAGCAGATGCCCTAAGCAAGATTGCATCCACAAGCTTTGCACATCTCAGCAAACAGGTACTTGTGGAAGAACTGAAGGAGAAGTCCATAAACGAAAAGGAAATCCTCGCCGTAGTAGAAGAAGAAGGCAACACATGGATGACACCCATATGCGAGTACCTTACAAAGGAAATCCTTCCGGCAGATAAAAAGAAAGCCAGGGCGGTACGTCGCAAGGCAGCCAGGTACACCATGATCAATGGAACTTTGTACAAGAAATCTTTCTTAGGACCATGGCTCCGGTGTGTCGGACCGCTCCAAGCAAACTACGTCCTTAGAGAAATACATGAAGGGTCGTGCAGCATGCATTCCGGTCCTAGATCCGTGGTTGCCAAAGCTATCCGAACAGGATATTACTGGCCAACAATGCATATGGACGCACGGAAGTTAATAAGGGAATGCAATGATTGTCAAGTCCATCGCCCCGTCCCAAGAAATCCGCAACAAAATTTAACTCCTATCACATCTCCGTGGCCATTTTACAAATGGGGGATCGACATAGCCGGACCCTTCCCGGAAGGCCCAGGCAAAGTCAAATTCTTGATTGTAGCTGTTGACTATTTCACCAAATGGATCGAAGCCAAGCCCGTCGCAACTATCACAGGCAATCAAGTTAAAAAGTTCGTATGGGACAACATTGTCTGCAGATTTGGTCTACCAGGGGAAATTGTATCAGACAATGGAAAACAGTTCCGCGACAACCCATTCAAAGACTGGTGTGAAAAACTATGTATCCGTCAATGCTTTGCTTCCGTGAAGCACCCACAAACAAACGGCTTGGTTGAAAGAGCAAACAGAAGTTTGGGGGAAGGAATAAAAGCTAGATTGGATGAAAGAAGCAAAGACTGGATAGAAGAACTTTCACACGTCCTATGGTCCCACCGCACAATGATAAAATCAAGCAATGGGGAAACACCATTTTCACTAACATACGGCACGAAAGCTGTAATCCCAGCGGAAATAGGCATGCCAACGCTCCGGACTATGGAAGTAGACCCGACAAAGAACGATGAAGCCTTGGAAATAAACCTGGACCTCATAAAGGAAAAAAGGGAACAAGCAGCAATTCAAGAAGCAAAAAGAAAAACTAAAATAGAAAAGTATTACAACTCCAGGGTCCGCGGCACAAGTTCAAGCCAGGAGTGATATGGATCTACCACAGCAACAGACGGCGGCGTCGCAAGTCGACGCCAGGGATGGAGCAAACTGGACCTCAAATGGAAGAACCCGTACGAAGTTGCAGAAATACTTGGAAAGGAGCATACAAACTTAAAGATTGCAAAGGAAATGAACTCCCGCGGACATGGAACATTTGGTAATCTTAAAAGTGCTTATAAACAACGAAATGTAAAACCCGCTCCGGCACACAAAGAGCCCGGAGTAATATCTCAATTTAATCATTGATCTTGTAATCGTATAAATTTTTAATGAAACTGAGGATTTAAGCAACCCTCACGAGTTTTTATCAATCTCAATTTTTTTGACTTGCAAAGTTTATAATAATTGTTAAAGCTACGCTCACTCAAGGGAGCGCTACCGTTGCGCAAATATATTTTGCCGAATAATAAAGAGGTTGAGCAACCTTAAAATTAGCTCAGATTGTAAGAGGTATTGCAAACCCGGCACCTGGGAGAATAACCCATAACTAATCACAAAAAGACTTATTCTTTACGAAACGTACACCAGTAATAAATAAAAGATAGCAAAATATATGAACATGTTAAACTAGTATTCATATTACAAAAGAAGCCGCAGAAATAGCCACACACGGCCGCGGTATACAAAACATCATAAAAAGTTCTACACAAACTATCATAATAGACCACATGCGGTCAGGGTATAACCTAAAAGCGGAAGGCTTCAAACTTAGGAATGGCAACTACGCTCCCTAGAGCCTCGTCCGTATCCTCCTCATCAAAGTCCTCGACGGAGATAGGAGCCGCAGAAGTGCTAGTTTCACCCACCCAAGTCTGAGAAGAACAAGGTTATAAGAAAACTATTTCCAGCATCAGCTGGTGAAGAGCTAGTCAGCATCTTCCTCCGCTCACTTTAGCACGAGAATGAGACCGAGTCAATGCAAACAAGAGGACCATACGAAGTCTCTAATCCCAACGATGGCCTATCATGCTAGTAATAGAAGGATGGGGGACGGAAATTTGCTCAAGACAACGGTTGAGCCGTGAGCAGCTTCCGGGAGGTCAGCTAAAGGGTACCGTTCCAGATAAAGTCAATCCTAGGACCTCATCCCTCCCGGCATCCTTTTTGGACTTCAACAAATTTACCAGAGGTAAGTCCGCGTCCTCAAGAGCCCTCACCGCATCAAGGTAGCTGGTCCTAGCAGCCTCCGGGTTATAAGCCTCGGTCGCGGAAAGCGGGGTTCCGGCAACCCCATGCTCATACCCAGCCATCCAAGCCCTCCTGCATACCAAAATCCATACACGACCCAAGGCGTAGACCCTATATGCCTTGATACTTAGGAGATTTAAAACATTTTAGCACAGCAAGCTGAATCCCGTGCGTTAGAAACCATCTCCTTCCAGCCAAGGTGGTCAGGTAGGCGGGATAAAGTTCCCCCTCCAAACGACCCGAGACTATCCATTCACTAATGTGCCTCGCAGCTCGTCTTCACGTTATCTAAAGCACCTGGGCCTGCTCTTCCTGCTGAGCTTCCGCCTTCTCTTTAAAATCCTGAAAGGCGGCGTGAAGGGTAGAAACCGCTGACAGAAAATAAGGACAGTTTACAAAAGGGATAAAAAAACACAACATGCGAATAATTAACTATCACCGTTAGAAGTAAGATCCTATCCCCCTCTCAGAAAGGTCCAAGGAGGTAATCAAGCGCCCAACTCAGCACAGGCGGCCTGGGAATCATCAAACGCACGGACGGTTGAGATGCGAGATGGCACGAGAATCAAGTAAGGAGATGTCAGTATCCTTTTATGCAATAGTAATTTTCCAGCGCAAGACACTGAGGAATCCACGGCTCCAAGACGAAACAATCACTAAGCCAGACAACCTCGCCTTTCCTCCGCCCTCTCGCCTGCGCTCCGCCACAACAAACGATATTCATTGTGACAACCTCCAAGTCTTTCACCTCAAAGCACCTACCACGACGCATCACACACTTACCTTTATGTTTCTCCTTAAGCTATCTAGCTCATGCTCGACGTGGGAAAGTTACCCGTCCCGATCGAAACAAATCTGCCCGAGCGCCGCCACCCAAACGTTTTTAAACTCCGTATACAATTGTTCATAATCCATACTTCGGAGGGTAGAGAAAAAGCCAGGGGAGCAACGCGTGATCAAACCCCAACGTGCGTCAGGAAAAAAAACCGATCCTACCAACAGCTATCAGTTGGTATGTTCCACCGAGGAACATACAACGTTGCCCGGCCAGAATTCAAGGAGAGCGTGCAACTCACATAAGCGAGGAATCATACCTGACCGCCGGTATTATGTCACGAGCTGGAGAAGATCCGGCTATATCCAACATAGGCGTAACGCCCACATTCTCCCGGGCGAAAGTTACGATGGCAACAGCAGTATACACCGGGATATCCGCGGTACGGGCACTGTCAAATAAAAAAAAATGTTAAGGAAAGCACATAGAAGTGCAGTCAAACAAAAGAAAAACATATAAATACCTCTGATACGCAACATGGAGCCTGCAATATCAGACCTGAAAAGAAGGCCTTCAGAACACAAGGGGACTTGTCGACATAAGTTGCCTCAGCCCAGCAAAAGTTTTCCCTGCAGTACCGGTAGCAAGGCTGGGATGATCCTTCCCTAGCTGTTGCTTCCAGTGACAAACAAGGGGTAGTCACTCTGCTTTACTAACGCTCTTCCGTTCGATTGCTTACCCTGCGTGTCAGTGGCAACTTCTCTGGCCGGTAAGACGCAGCCAGATCCGCATCCGGCTCTGTCAAATCCGATAGTGTTCCTCACGGAACAAAACGATTCTCTGGCTCCACCGTCAGCCGCGAGCAGACACCTCAGGACAGCGACAGAAACTAAGACCTAAGCGCCACCTAGCAGCCAGGATTAACCAAGGGCATGAAACAAGACGGTCGTACTGCTCCAGTAGCTTCACCTATCATCGTTTTTCCTGAACATCCACCGTCTTGGACTCGGGGGTTGGCAGTCTTGATAAAGTTCAAGCAACCAATTTCTACAAAACAAACACCAAAAGAGATAGACTTCATACTAAAGCAATATCCCACCGCGAAGGAAGTAACGACCCACCGTTCCTTCAGGTCTACGTCCAAAGGCCGGATAAGTATTTTATCATTAAACGGATACCATCATGGGCTCAAACCCACAAGACACAAAAAGCACTCCTGCGATAACGGACAAAAAGGGGGCGTTGATGTTCCTCTCCAGTGAGCTATTAAACGGTCGTTCTCTTGGAGCGAGCGGAAGATAGGGATCAAGATCTTTCTCCAAACACGTCCAACCCCACAAAAGAGAGACTGAGCGGATAGGAAACACTATTAGCATCAACCCCGATAAGATAAATGACCAGCACTTGCAATTTATTAATGAGGAGTCAGCGGGTTTAGTGAAGACAAGAAGGAGATGATGTGGAAATTTCTGCAACGCAGGACAAACAAACCGTCACTATGATGTACGAGACGGTATAGAACCCCAGGGAACACAGTTTACCATGATGGGCAGGCAACGGTCAAGCAACGCGCGTCAAAACCATCAAATGAGATACGCAGGGCAGCACCAAACGGGCGATAATTGAAAATATTGAGTTCTGAAAAAAGTATCAGACCAAACACCATAAAAAAATTTAGTGAAGGGAACCTATAACCAAAATCTAATAAAAAAACCTAGTAACATAGAAACACCACTATTACCCTCAGAGGAATTAAGTTGATGATTTTAGATCCCGCCCCGGAAGCCACGGATGCACCTCTATCAGCGAATAGTAATACAGTCATTACAAAAGTTTTTCTATCCATTTCTCGAGTCTCTTATGGAAACGCTTAACAGCAAAGTTAGTCATTTTGAAGAGACGAACGGAAAAGAAAGATGCTAACCTGAATCTCGAAAAATCGTAAAAGTGAACAAAACAACGCATCGTGCGAGGAAGGATAAAGAATAAAAGCTTTTAGGAATTGACAATGGCAAGAAAAGGAGGTCGTGAAAAATAAAACAGTAAAAAAATGAGGGGGGGGCAGTAATTATGTAAAATACTCCCTTAAGTGTGTCATTTCCCTACCAAAAAGTTCCTAATGAAGCACGTGATAATCCACTTACATAAACAACGGCAGCAATACAATAAACCATCAAGGAATAGATAAAGCTAGCTGTCCAAAACGTCACATCAGCCAGAAATAATAAAGGACAGCAACGCTCCACACAGTGGAACGTCACCAATTGGATAAGGAAGCTCTCAACATGAAATTAGATAATTCCAGGAAGGCAAACCACGAGCAGCAAAGTGAACAATAAGTAAAAATAAGTCTCGCTTGACACCAGCACGCAGGACATGATCCGCAGCAATATCATACTTTGACTATGGGACTTGATGACTATAATACCATTACCAAGCCCCGGCTTTGGGCCACACTATCACTTGTGTTTCTGGGCCAACTTAGCAGTCATGGCCGAAACTACACCCAATCCTGCTTGGTCACGGCCCAGGAACAGTCAAGCGACGCGGAACCTAAACCTTATAGGACACATCCGACCACGGAAAGCACACCGTCCGTACGCATGGTTATTACGGGAAGTTTGCCCACAGGGAGCCGCACACCGGCCACGACGAAATACTAGAAACCCTAATACTAGAGCTCCTAAAAATAGGAGACCTAATACACAGGAACATTACGATTGTCTCACTAACTCTCAGGACTTTCTCTCTACAATGTTTAGCTGTAACATTCCTAGAATTTCGGAATTTTAAAGGAGATATAAGTTATTCCTAGGTTGTAAATTATCAAAAACGAGCATTAGAACCACGTTTGCATTATCTCGGACTCCTAAAGCATTTGATGAAAACGACATTCCTGACACACACGAGATCCCACCCCGAAAACAGTGAAGAAGGTGACTGATATGCCCCTCGCAAGATTAAGGATCAAGAACGAGTACCGGCACAAAATATAATATCAATTACATTTAATTAAATCCACTTTTATTAAATAAGACAAATCATTAATAAATTCATATTAATATTTATTCTCAGTAGACGTTCTGTTGAAGACACAAATATTCGAGTAAAATGATCATTTTACGAGACAAGTTATCGAAAATGATACAAAATAAATAAGTAAACAAATTTTTTTTTTTTTTTAATAAATTTTAGATCAAAACAATTGTGAAAACAGAGTCGTGATAACACGTAGCTCATTTTTTATATGGTAAAATGATTTCGAAAACAATGCAAAATACTCGTGCGTGAATACATACCGTTAAGTCGCGGTCCAAACGAGTCCCAGATCCACTATTTTATCAAAGACTATATTAACAAGATTCACAAAATTAACACCTAAACTATTTTGTAACTTGACACTTAATTTAAACAGTTTAATACTATATATTTATAAAAATATCACAACTTATATGTCATTTTTGTAACAAATATTAAACTACAACACTTATAACACCACTCTCTGCCTCTTCTCTCTCCCTCAAATCCGGCCAGCCACCGGCCACGCCGGGTCACCACGTCGCCCGAAAACCATCCCCATTAGCTCGATCTAACCTGATCCGCCGAACCACGCGCCCCACGCGCCTATATCCACCACCCACAGCCACCTACACCACCACTGCTGCCGCCACACCGACGCACCACCTGCGCACCATCATTCATCACACTTCTTCCTCACCACCCATCGCACAGCCTCACAGCAGGGTGCGTTGGGTTGGTATGTTGCACAACGAGCGGGTCGTTGTTGTTCCGTAATTCAGCCAGAAGCTGGTGCCGTTGGGCTTGCTCCGTCACCTCTACAAGGTGCGTTGTCTGAGTGTTCCGGGTACAGCACAAGGTGCGTTGGTTTTGTTGTGAAAAATTGCAACAAGATCGTTTCGGTATCGCGTCGGGTTTGCTGCGGACACCAGAGGGGCAACCGGGGGGGGAGGTATGTCGGGTGTGGGACAGCCGGGGTATACCGGGGATTTAGTGTGTCGGGTTGTGGGTTAACAGCCGGGTTGGGTTTTGTACCACAAGGGGTGTTTGTTTGTTCGGTGGCAGCCGCCACCATTAAGGTGCGTGTTTGGTTGGCTGCGTCGGGTTGGCTGTGGACAGCCGGGGAGGGTGTCGGGTTAGGTCCTATCAAACAATTTAGGGTGCTGTTGGTTTTAGACAGAAAACGCCAAGGGTGGCGTTTGGGTTTGAATGTAAGCAGCATAGGGTGCGTTTGGGTTTAGCAGCCACGGTAGGGAGCCTTTTTGTTCTATTAGTGACAACACAAGGGGTGTTTGTTTGTGGGTTTAACGGCCGAATGAGGCTGTTTGGAGACAGCGGACGCACAAATCAGGGAGCGTTTGGTATATGTTGGCAGCAATAGAGTGTTTGGGTTTTAGAGGCAGAAAAACGCCATACAGGACGCGTTTGGGTGAGCAGTTTTCTATAAGGGAGATCTTTTGGATTTAATGAAACTTGATTAAAAAAATTATTACAATGATTTTTATAAATATTCTCTTAAAGAACCGGCTATATAAATTTGGTGGTTTAATAATGGCTTAATATAAATGACAATTAATATTACATTGTTTCAGATTAGTACTATAATAACATATTCTATATATATCTGGAACGACGCAGACATTGGAAAATATCGAAAGCGAGCATAATCTTCATCATATAATAGGTTAAGGAAAAACGTCGCAGTTTTGCGCAAAATGAAAACATATAATAAAAACGGGAAAGATCATGAAGAAATTTTTATATACACTTTTATATGTTTCTTAATGGTTCACTAAAACTCTATCCATTTTAGAAACGATAAAAGACTATTTCATAAGTTATTAAACAGATACTATTATAATAAACACGCATACACTGAGACAACGAACGAAAACTAATCTTTTTTACATGTGAGACATCCGGTTGATTTAGCGAATGACTCGTCGAAGAAACCAATATAATATTTAGTAAAATATATATTCAAATTTTTAACATGGAGGTATCAAACTGTTTCAAACAGGAGTTTGATAAATTCATAACTTTAGGACATGTGTCCAACCTCTTACAAAGTCCTTCGTAATCTAATATACAAATTGATGTCCAAAACTAATTGAATTTACTCTTAATTATTCACGATTATTATATAAATACCGGCAAGGATATTATATACTTTTCATTAAACGTGGATTGACTTACTTGGATATAATTCACGGTTAAAGAATTATCCGTAAAGGGATTACATTTTGCCTAGTAGATATAATAGAAGAATAAATTATTCACACACTTTGCTATACTTTCAATCTATTTATTTAACGCACCACTCAAACATTCCACTTTAAATCTAAATCTTACATCAACGATGTGCGCGTTGATGTGACTATTCATCTTGAACCCAAATATATTATCCTAGGCTATTGATCTAGCCGTTAAATACATACAACTTCTTGATCGAGAGCCGCTTCAGTCTCCGTTCGTTAGTTGTGCATATTTACAGATGCCTATCTGTCGATCGATTGGTCAAACGGTCTTCAATCATCAATGTGAGTTCATACCTCTGGCTTTTCATCTCTGAATGTTTCTAAGTAAACCCCGAGGGGAATACAATGGCTTGTACCATAAACTCTTTCTTACTGAGGTTATCTTATAATAATGTATTGTTTTCTTAAAGGATATTATGAGTTTCATAGGCCCCTTACTTATACTCGTTTTGGATAATGGTTAATAATAAGATTTTTGCGGCAGACAAATGCATTCAGTTTTATAAATGGATCCAGTGGATCAATTTTATATATGATTACGTGTTGCCTAAGTACGATAACCCAGGTGAGCCCCTTTATCAGTGAACTGCTCACTTGTGCTAGCGATCTAATTTCAGAATTCACATTATGTAGAACTCGCAAAAGTTAATTAATAATCTTATGTTGCTGGAAACGCAACCTCAGCCCGTTCGGGTGCACTACTATCACACCGGTGAGACGAACCTTATAACATGTCGAATTTGGAGATCTGTGTTCGACACAGACCTCCAATCGGAGGCAAATATTTCAAATAGACATTATTGCAGAAAGATCGTCGAGCTTCAGGATGTCATGAGAGCATAGGAAACGTAAGACAGGTTATCGGATTGAGTTTGCATTTGTTTGTTCTTCATCACGGGAAGTTTATATGTTTACTGCAGCGTTGCAGTCTTGCATTATCACGGGCCGAAAATCTTGTAGGTCCTATATCTATATGTTTTGGCCGACTATTTGGAGAATTAAATGGTCTGGCATGTTTTGCAACTGATTGATTTTTATAAATAGCTATATATAGTTTTCGAAAGAGACATTTTCAAGGAAATTGAAAGACATATCACTCTTTGGAAAACCTCTTGGATTATTATTATTTCATATTCTAAACTAACCATTGGAACTCACCACTTCTGTTGACTCGTTTAAGCATGTTATTTCTCAGTGAATTAGAAGCTGGATATCAATGTGCATTACGGAGAGTCTAAAAGGACAAGATTTCATTAATTGGATTTCTACCTTAATGATCAAATCTCGTTGTCTTCAGCTTTCAGCTTTTCAATTGTATGCAATTTAACGGACAAACTATTGTTTATTTAATGTTGATGTCAGAAGAAATCAATCGAGAAGTTGTTTTTAACACCCAAACGACACATTTAGAGGTCTTTCATTTTTTAGTATCTAGCGTCTGTGTATACTATGATATCAGCCCCCAAGTGTATTCCGCTGCGTTGTATGAATCTTTTAGGGGGTGTTACATTTACTTACTTAACGCCGTGAGAGTCTAACCGTGGGTCCGCTCCCATGGCAAGGCTACCGTCTTTATCATGTGCGAAATCGTCACTTCTCAGGCTCTAATACAAAGCCCAACGCCTCAAAGCGTTTGAAGCCAACCCCAACCGCAAAGAGATTGACTCTAGGTGTCTACACCCGACCCTTATTTGTATTAAACACACACCTTCTATAGAGCAAAACAATCTCGTGTCGTCTCATTACATAAAACATCCCCCAAACTTATTAGTCAACTAATCAAGTTGTACTTACAGTTTGAGAAACAACTATTAGGAAAACAAATCTAAGGTATAACTGAAGAAGATAACGTAAAAGTGTAAAAAATTAAAAGAAAAAGTACACTAACCATTGTAGGATAAATGGAATCTGTGGTGATAGTAAAGGAACTGTAAAGAAGGGATATTAAACAGAGATGAGCAGACAATATATGAGTGTGGTGAAAGTGAATACCGAATACCCATTAAATAACAAGAAAAAAAACATTCCAATATCTCTCACATCAATTTCCAAAATGAAAACAGACTGCCGTTGTTTGCGGCATTTTTAACTGTTCAACGTAGATTGGGGCCTAAGTTCCATATAAGCTAAAAACACAAAGTGTAAGCTGACCCATAGTCACCGTCAACCTCCTAGGAAAACAACATAGATAACCAAACCATATTAACTATCACAACCCCCTTTAAAAAAAAAAAAGATTAACAAAATCCTTAAAACTAGAGAGAAAAAAACACACTGTACATTTTCATGCGATCCGCCAAAAAAAAAGAAGTAGCCCAACATGAATAAATACCGCTGTGGTCCAAAGTAGAAAATCACAAATTACGCAACGAACCCCTCAACTTTTAACTATTTACACTCTGTTTTATGTAAATAAAACACGTTCAATTTATTAAAATCCCACCCGCGGAAAGATCTTCGAATTTGAGCGACAATAACGAGCCCAATATTAGCAATGAGCTCCTGGCATTACGTACAATTTTATATAAAACATTGAATTTTAATAATTCTTTATCTAAATATTCAAAAAAAAAAGTTTTCACTCAAAACCCCCTAAGCTACCTAATAACTTTACACTATAAGCTTCGCAATGAATAAATCCGTAGCCTAACGCTAAGTCCTAAAACACAAAAATATCGAGAAAAAAATAGCTCCTACCCCCCCCCCGCAACCTCTTGGATTAGATACCAACATAAATTTTTTACACACGAGATCGCGAAATTATGACCCGGTAACACACGAGGGCTATGTAATCAAATCGCACAAAAGCAACACCAACCTAGCGCCGAACCCCGAAGGTCAGACTCTTATGCACTCAAAAACCGCCTTGCCTAAGCAAATAAAATTATAATAAAAAAAATGTTAACGTCTCGCAACAACGCGCGAGCAATATATGATTGTTTAGATATAAAGACGAAAATGATGTTTCAACAGTGATTGTCAATTTTTTTTACAGCAGATGACGAAGTCTTCAATTCCTAAGCTTGATGTGCACAATATGAAAGAGGTGGTGAGCTCTCCATTGATATCATATACAATTATTCAACATGCTATATTAAATATAATTAGTAATTACACTTCATTTGAAGCTTTTAAAAACGATTCATTTTTTAACAAATGATTGATGGCCCAATCCACTCACCTTAGCTCCAGACCAAACTATAATGGCCTGCGATTCATTGCTAAATTTTTTTTTAGTTGTATATGTTTCGATACCTTTCCAGAAGCATCAAACACCTTTTTTTTCATCATAACCCCATCTTCATCAATTCAAACACATTTTGAAAAAAAGGATTAATACAATTATGGCGGAGAGATACAGACGGTCCGGTGAATCTTACCCGAACAAAGGCAAAAGGCAATATCCCTCCGGCTCAACAAAAGGTTGGATCAAGGTTGCGTAAATCAATGTATGTTGTTCATTAGTGTCTATTAATTCATAGTTTTCATTCATTTGAATTGGGAACGTTTAGTTCTCTTTAATAGTGTACTGATTTTAGTTGATACTTAATAATTTACTAAGGCTATTGTTTATTATTTAAAATTCTCCCTTCCATAGTTCTAAACCTCTTACCTCTGCAGCGGGCAGAGTTTTTGTCTGTTTTATTTGGCAAGAGAACATGGTAAAGGGTCTTCAAAGCTCTTAACAAACTTCAGACATAATTCACTATCACTTCTTACCACTACTTCTTACCATCTTCCTTCCCTTATCTTCTCACTTTCGTTTTCTACCATCTAATTAAATAATACATACTTTACTAGTGTTATACGATTTTAACTGTCTTTATACTTCTTCTGTACGTTTTTTACTTTTCATCCATTTTTAATCGTGTTTTCTACGATTTCTACTTTTACCCCGTTTTTCTACAGATATAATGAATAGTTTTTTACGTTTTGCAATCCGTTATTTTTAACGTTTTTTGTCAGTTTTTTTACGTTATTCGTATCATTGCTTACGTTGTTCAGAGCCGTTTTCTTTACGTTTCGTTATATTTTCTGTTTATGTTTTTGGTCAGTACTTTTACGTTTTCCGTCCGTTTTTTTACGTTTCAGCATTTTTTATGATTTTTCGCGTCAGTTTTACGATTTTCGTCAGTCATAGTTTTTACGTTTTCGTCAGTTTTTCTTACGTTCTTTCTGTCTCCTTTTTATATACGTTATCATCATTATTTTACGTTTCGTCAGTTTTTTTACGTTCTTCGCGTCAGTTTTATAAACGTTTTTCGGTTATCACGTGTTCTATTTACTTCTAT
The DNA here is from genome assembly GCA_026074375.1 of Tanacetum coccineum. Lineage (NCBI taxonomy): Eukaryota > Viridiplantae > Streptophyta > Magnoliopsida > Asterales > Asteraceae > Tanacetum > Tanacetum coccineum. The sequence goes on from BQNB010015032.1 coordinate 34,135, forward strand.
CTCTGTTCTTTTTTACGTTATTGTCTGTTTTTACGTTTTCGTCAGGTTCTTTACATTTCATCCTTTTTTCTTTACGTTTTCGTCTGTTTTTTTACTCGACATCTTCAGAGTCTGCTTTTTTACGTTTTCGTCTATATTTTTACGTCTTTGTCAGTTATTTTAAGTTTTCGTCTGTTTTTTATGTTTTCCTCCGTTTTTCAAGTTTTCGTCAGTAAAAGTACGACAAGGTAAAAAACAAACTAAAACGTAAAATAAGGACGAAAATGTAAAATAACTGACGAAAACGTAAAAAAAATGACAAAAACGTAAAAAACTAACAAACGACTAATCAAAACTAAGCACCTACGTAAAAAAACCGATAGAAAGGTAAAAACAACTGACGATAGACGTAAAATATCTCTGACGAGCAGACGTAAAAAAACAGACGATGACTGTAAAAGAACGACCAAAACTGAAAAAACTGACCATAACCAAAAAAACTGACAAAAAACGTAAAAAAAAGCAGACGAAAACGTAAAACAATTAGACAAAGACGTAAAAACCGACACAAAAGTTAAAAAAAACTTAACGCAAACGTAAAAAAACTGACGTTACAAAAATTTTAAATGACTCTATCTCACGAAACAATCTAATGAGAACTAAAGATAAAGAACATAAGAAAAGAAATTGAAAGATTACTTCAATAGAAATAAAAAACTAAATGGTCTTCTCTTGCCAGAGTGAAGAGCGTCAGATCCCCTCTTCTTCTGCAGACATGGTTTGCAGATGAAGAGGTAAAACCTCTGAAAAAACAAACGAAACCTAAGATGATGATGATATGGACTATGGATTCTAGCCAAAGGCTAATTTGTGTGTTTACATATGTTTGATATAAATAATTAGAACCACGTTCTTTCAGTTTCACCATGTTAGTTTACTTTTGTTATTACGTTTTAACTGTCTTATGCCGGTCAAGATATGCAACTGCTAAAGTCTTTGCAATCAAGCAGCTGCAGAAATAAGATATTCTTAGCGGTGGGCAGGTTTTCCGATATAGACGATAATTATAAATTAGTAATTTGAACATTGCCCTAAACAACTGCTAAAAGTCATTGCAATGAAGCAGCTAGCAGAAATCAGATCTTATAATTCTTAGCGTGGGCAGGTTTCGATCCATCTTTAAGTGTAATGAACATAACGAATTATAAATTAGTATTTGACATGGCTTAATTTTAGATTTTAAGATTGCGTATATGAAGTATCAGTAAACTAGACGGTTTCAATATGTTTTCATGTTATTTAGCGAGATGATTTAGGCTTTTTTGCATAACAATGGTTTCAACTTTCACCATTGCTTTTGAATTCAGTCTCTGATAATGTGTTCATATTTTAGGTGTTACATTTGGCTCTAGAAAAACATGACAAGCAAAGGCTTATCAAGGTACTGTGAGGTTTTACAAAAAGAAGAAAATAGAAAATTAAAACTAATTTGGTTTGTGCTTATTGTAACTGAGATGAGAACTCACGACATATCTAAAATCTACAAAGAATTTTGTGAGTTGAAACTAGTCCTTTTCTTATTGTTGACTCTCGTCTCTAACTTTTTTTAATAACCATTATGATTTTTATTATGTTGCCTATTTTCCGAAAGCATAACTAAAGTATTTCAAATTTGCTTATTCATAATGCATATCTTATACTCGTATTAGTTTTCGCATGGTTAGATTATTACATGTTGAGAAAGAAGCTGGTGAAGAGGAAGGAGAAAGTGTTATCTTTTAGCTGCTTCATACCGATATAACTCACTTCCATACCACCAACTTCACTGGCACAACGTAAAGTTTCCATCTTCGTAGTTATGTGCTTCTCTATTGAAATAATGAGGTAATAACAAAACTTGATACGCAGAAGATTACAGAAGCACGAAATTACAACTTTATAACTTTAAACTTAAATCCTTATAACTTTAAACTTAAAATTGATAAAACTGCATGTCCTAATACTTCATTCTATTAATGGTTAGAGAGAGTAGTGTTATAAATGATTAAATAATTGCGATGAGGATGCAATAGGCAATAGCTCACACAAAAAAAAGGCTAATTCTAAATTTGTATAACTTCTTAACATTTTATAATATTTAATTTTAACTCTTTTTTTTCTTAACAAGCACTTTAAAATTTGATACACAAATATTAGAGTCCACATTTTTACATATCATCTAATTACTTTTTGAAGTTAAACAATGCAAATATTTTCTTAAAAAATAACACAAAATACGATATCCATGATGATCAAATCCAAAACATTTCTTCCTTGTAATCATAGATGTTCATGAAAAATAAATACAAATATCCAACGATGCATAATGACATATGAATAGTTGAAAGATGATAGTTCAACAATACATTATCTTTGTCACCATTATAATCCTACCTCAATTCTTTTCTTGCAAACACAACCCACACCCTTCGCTTCCATGAAACAAAAAAGGAGCTAGAGCCTTTTGATTTAAAGACAGCGTGAACATGTAACACGATTCCATATCCTCGACCAAAAGTACCTAACAAGTTATCTGTAATTTTCTGAGGGAGATTACCTACAAAAGCTGTGGAAGTGGAACAATCTGGCGAAAATTGTTTTCTTGCTGAATTTTCTCTACGGTTGCTCTTTTGGTGTTGCTCATTAAAACATTTGCGCAGGAAAACTTCTTTACAAATCTAAGCAGTGTAACATGACCATTTCAACCTTACATCCCACATCGGTCAAAGAAATGATATATGCTTTTCTTATATACGACTTTGTATGTGCATGTTACATCTTTAGAGTAATATAATGTTTAGTACCCATACACTTTCACTGAGGTTCATATTCCATATTCCAAATTTTCCAAATTTGAACCTCAAAAGGTGTATGGATACTAAATTTGTATAAGTTCTAAACCTTTTTAGTATTTTTTTCGACAAGCACCTTATAATTTGATACTTAAATATTAGACCACTCCCCACGAGTGCGTCACTGTACACTGCAAGAAAAAGGGTGATTGTCCACACTTATATCTCCACACTAACAAAATTGTGTACTTTTTATTTGTTTTATTCACATTAGTTAGTGTTTGAAAATTTATTTACATTTATAAGTGTGAAATTTAAATAATACGAGGCATGCAGACCCGTGCGATGCACACGGCTTGTGTCAAATTTTTTTCTCATGTGGTTGCTTGCATAATGATTTTGTTAGAATGTTGATGCGTTAGTCTGATTGTGTATACTTTGGGAATTGGCCGTGTAATGTTTAGATGCGTTGTTGAACATGCAAACCCGTGCGATGCACACGGGTTGTATCTAAGTGTTTATTGCATAATGATTCAGGCTACTTCAAAATAAGCCTTAAGAAAGGAATAGTAATAATTAAGTGATTTTTTAAACTTTTTCTCGTGAAATACATGTTGGACCAATGTCAAATAATATTTACATATCTACAATTCTACATCTTTATATATATGCTACGCACCACTCGTAGTTTGCTCAAAGTAAACGAATAGACAAACAATAAAATACAATACAATAATAAAAAATATACAATATGATACTACGTAGTAAAAAAAACATGCGATAATTTTAACCATCCCATAATTTCATTTAACAACAACGTTTTCCAACCTAGCCAAATTAGTAATTTTCGAATGGATTGCACCTGGCCCAATTACAATGACAAAAATGATCAGCCCAAATATGATATCCCTAATATTTAGGTTAGTATAAAATCTCTCAACCCTAATTGCTCTTCTTATTCAAACGCCTGCATCCACTATATTTCCTCTCAAACCAAAACGCATCAACAACATAGATCAATACATCACCATATCCCTCCACAAAGGAAATAGTGTCAAACTATCCGTTGGTTTGTTTAAACGAAGGACGGTTATATTTCGAAACTTGTTTGTCTTCTTCTAACTCGTTTCCACAGCGAGATATGGAAAAATTTCAAACGGCAAGCTCTTGTGGTATGGTGGCGAGTGGTGGCGAGGTGCCATGTCAAAAACGCCACCATACCGTTATCTTTCCAAAGGTCTCAGCTAGGTTTTGTTTTTGTGTTTTCTTTAAACGAAACAAAGATAGATTGTAACAGAATTGTTATAAATCTAATCATTATTTTCGAATATAAAAGAGAAGTTTTTCTTCTTGAAGATCTATTTTTTAAAAACATGTTAAAGATCTATGATGATATTCGTTATCGTGTATGATCTTGTAAGGTCATGATGTTGTTGCACAACACGAAAGAAAAGAAATTCTGAGATCATTAATTTTCATTAAAGTTCAAATCTGTTATGGGTTGATGATGTGGTTGTAGTTTTGTTGTGATATGAGGAGGATGGGAGTAGGATAGATGAGGAATTGTTGTTCGGCTGTTTTGATTATGGTTTTTCTTCTTGTTCTTGTAGCCGACTCGGTCTAACTCGGTAAATACTGAGTTGACTCCGTCCCTGTCTTGATTCACTTTATTAAATCGCATACGTGCAGTGAACAAAACAAAAGTGATAGGTTTGCACATCCTAATTGGTGGAGTTTATATAGTGACTCATAGTGAGGATATGAAGAGACTTTATAAATAGCAAAGCTTTTGATTTTCTTAATAACTGAAACTATAAAGTTTGTTAAGGAGATAATGGGATGCTAAAAAGACTAAAAGTTGCACAGAATTGAATTCACATGTAAAAATGCATTGATCACTAATCATTAATACTCCATGATATTGAGTTTCAGTATGCAGTTGGGTTTTGTACTTATGGCTCTCTGGGTGAGACAAATCATTTAAAGATACAGCCCCAATAAATTTAGGGGCTCAATCTTTTAGTATACCATTGATCATGCCATTTATTCACATGGATTTGTACAATATACAAAGCTTGTGTTACACAACTTGAAGCCTACACAATATATACATCAATAGAACACACACATAAATTACTTATCTATAACAACAAAGAAAAAAAAGTTCTAAAGCCTAAAGCTTAAAGCCTAATTTCGAAATTTCGGGTTCCCTTTCATGGGATCCCTAATTTCGACCAAAAAAGAATACCGAACACTGTTCGAATGGACCGAAATTTTGGTTCCCTTTTATGGGGATCCCTAATTTCGACCAAGCGATAAGAGAAGACTTATCTATAACAGCAAAGAAAACAATAGTTCTAAAGCCTAAAGCCTAAAGCTTAAAGCCTAAACCCTAAAGCCTAAAGTCTAAACAATGTACCGAAATTTCGGGTTCCCTTTCATGGGGATCCCTAATTTCGATCAAAAGAGAATATCAAACACTGTTCGAATGGACCGAAATTCCGAGTTCCCTTTCATGGGGATCCCTAATTTCGACCAAGAGAGAAGAGATGAGAGGTATGGGATGAAAAATGAGGTTTAGGGACCCCCTATTTATAGTGTTAGGATTAGGGTTAGCTTTGAGAAAAAGCTACATAATCTTGACACAAATGGTCCCTCCCTCATTAATACTTTGACAGGCTATGCGGGTAATACAAAACATTTAAAGATACAACCCCATTAAATTAAAGGGCTGAATCTTTTAGTATAATAGATATTACAATTATTTATAAACTCTTTTGCTCCCCTATTAAAAGTTACATTGAATTCATCTTACAAACCATTTCGTTGTCACCTCATGAACTATTTTGTTGTCATTTATAAACTATCTCGACTTCATCTTACGAACTACTTCATGACTTTTATAAACTATTTCGTTGTCGCAATATAAGCTATTTGATTGTCAACTCGTAGACCATTTGTTACCATTTTATAGACCCCTCACTCTTACACTATAAACTGTCACGTGATTTTCTCGTAAACTATTTTAGTATCACCTCTTAAACTATTTATACTAAGTCTTACAAAATATCTTGTGTCGTTATATAAATTACAATGTTCTCGTTTTCACAAACTATTTTTCTACCTTAGAAACAACACTATTTATACTGTACAAACTTTTAAACATAACACTAGTTTGATGAAACGAACATTTTATCGTTAGTACCTAAATTATACATAGCCTGATCACCTATGTATAATTCAGGGAGGACCGTCCTATGCTAAGAGTAGTCACCTCAAAAATTTTGCCAATCTATTTCCACTTCTTTATTCTTTATTCTATACTCTACAATTTCGATAAGATTTGATCATCTTCATATTTTACCAATTTTTTGCACGCGTGTTTATGAGTTATGTCGGTCATATGTATTCGTATTAATAAGCTCAGTAACTGTAACATCCGAGAATTTTCGGATTTTTAAGATAACTATTTTACCCTTTGACTTTTAGGTCTGGCTTGACTTACAAAAACAACCATCTAAATCACGTTTTCACGGCTCGGACCCTAAAGCAATTCGATGTGAAACGACATTCCTGACAACTTTTCAGTTTTGCCCGAGACCTGGAAACGAGCCGAAAAGGGCTAAAACAGCACCGCAAACATTTTTCGAACAATATACAACGCGGACACACAAAAACAATTAAATTTGTTTTTAATTATCAGTATTTATTTAATAAAAATATTAAATAAATTAGTCATCATTTTAATTAAAAGCGTTGCGGATAACGCGAATACTCGAGTTGAAATCCAATTTTATTTCGGACAAGACGAAACCGGTTCACAAAATGAATAACAGATATTTTATTAAATGTTATAAAATATTTATGAAACATTATCAAGTAAATACTCATTTTTATCAGAAAAATGATTCGGAAAACAATGGCGCAAGTTTCAAGAGTTGAATCATCCGTTAGGTCCTCTAAACGAGTCCCGAACCGATACGTATCGAAGTTTTACTAAAAAGTTACAAAACTAACCCTGGACTATTTCAACTTGTCACTTTTGATTTAAAGTTTTAATATATATATAAAATTATATATATTTATTTCTCTTTATACAAATTTTCACACACACTCTTTTATAACTCTCTCTCTCTCCCCTTTTATCCGGCCACCGCCCCACCACCATCTCCGACGACTTTTCCGGCCACCACCGCTGCGCCGCCGCCGGAAAACTTTTTTGGCGGAGTTTTTTCGGTGAGCTCCAAAAACGATCCTCGTTAACCGATCTATCCGACCCGCTAGGTCACTCTCCTCCACGCACTATTTTCTTTCCCTCTCTCTCTCCAGCAGCCGCCACCCCATCATCATACACCACCGCCACTCCAACACCATCCACATCATCATCATCATCATATCAACACAAGGGGTGTTTGTTTCTTCGTTAAACACCCGCAGGGAAAACCACCACAAGGGGTTTGTTTGGTTCGTATCACCACCACGGGGGTGCGTTGGGTTCAAGGTGGTCAGTCGAAAGGGGCGGCAGCCGCCACCATATGGTGCGTTTGGTGGGCTGCCGCCGCTATAAAAAGGGTGCGTGTGGTTTATGACAAAAGGGGGTGGTCGTGTGGGATTATAACACCATGGGGGTGTGTTCGGTTGACTGCCACCACCACGGGTAGGGTGTCGGGTTGGCTGTGAACAGCCGGGTATAGCAGGGGGGTATGAGTTGTGTGGTTGGGTTATGTGCTAACAGCCGGGGGGTGTGCGTCGGGTTGGGGTTACAACTGGGGGTGTTCGTGTAGGGTTATAGTAAAAAGGGGTGGTTGTTTCGACGGTTAACAGTCGGGTTTGTGGGTTGGCTGTCGTTAACAGCCGGGGTCCGTTTGGTTAATAATCAAATAGAGTGCGTTTGGCTAAGGGTTTAGCACCAAAAGGTTGTTTGGTTTGGCTGTTAAACAGCCTAACGGGGTGCGTTTGGTTTGTTATCTCAGCTGAAAGGGTGCGTTTGGCTGTAGTAAACAGCCCAAGGGCTGTTTGTTTATGTGATTATCACACAAGAGGGTGCGTTTGGTTATTAAAACGGATTAGGGTGCGTTTGGTTGAATAATGGCGAAAAGGGGGTGTTTGGGTTAAGAGAGAGACACGAAGGATGTGTTTGGTTTAGATGAAACTAGGGTGCGTTTGGGATGTTCTCGGTCACCTAGGGTCCGTTTGGGTGGATTAGCAATCAAATAGGTGCGTTTGGTTAGGCGACGAAAAAGGGTATGTTTGGTTTAGCGAAGCGGCAAACGAAAATAACGAAAGGTTTTTATAAATATTAAAACCGGACAAATATTTATTGGTGGTTATAATCGGTTAAATAAATATAATATTTATTAAGTGGAACGTTAGTTTAGTAGGACCCGTAACAAGGGTTCGATTTGGTTGAACAAAAATCGCACAAAGGGTGAGATTGGTTTTATACAAATTGACTAATAAACATATACCTAGAGTTTATAAAATATAACCGGACATAAATAATGGTGATTAAAATGTTAAATAAATATATCTTAATATATTGTTTCCTACTAATCTCGTTTAAATATATATGATATAATATGAAACACGCGAGTTAATTGAGAAAATGGAAAAAACATTAATTATATAAATTATGGGTAACGTTATATACACGGAAAATCATGACTAAAGTTTTATAAAAGCTTTTATATTTTAGTAATGTATACTAAAGCTACTATTATTTTAGAACCACTAAAATGGACTAAATTTATAGTTTTAAAAGCATAATCAAATATAACTATAATGGACCTGACAACGAACGAAAAACCATATTTTTTACAATGAAAACGAACTGTTAAAGGCGCGGCCTGTCGAGTGAAACGAAATATAAGTATAAAAAATTATTTTATAATTTAAATAATTTTTTAAGCAAAGGTACCACCATAACGAAAGTAAAAAGTTATTACAAACGTAGTGTGTATTAATTTACTAACTTAAAGACGTGGTGTCTACAAGGATTTTTAATATTAAAAGAGTTGTCGTAAATAAATTGGTTTAATTATTTACTCACTTTTTTATATATAATAAATAACTAGCAAAGAAATTATACAGTTCACATTAATCCTTGAGTGCTGTTTTCTTTATATATAATTCGCGTACTATGAAGCATATAAGGGTTATTTTTCATATGTAATATATAAAGTATATATATTACACACTTTGGGAATATTCTAAATTTATTTATTTAACCAACCACCAAACCATTACAATGTTAAATCTAAATCTTTATCAACGCGTCGCGTTGACATAACAATTCACCGGGAAACCCAAACACATTATCCTAGGCTAGTGGGACTTAGCCGTTAAGTTAAGCTGCATCTTCACGGTCAGGCAGCTTCGTCTTCCGTTCGTATTGTGCATATTAGATGCCTATCTGTCAATCATTCTTCATCATCAATGTGAATTAGATGCCTACCTATCAATCGTTCTTCAACATCAAGGTGAGTTCATAGCCCCACGTTTTACATGTTTTACATATATTTTGGGGTGAGAACATGCTTGTTACAAATTCAATTACGTGTTTGATTTAAACTCGTTACGTGCTCATTTTCAACTCGTCTGCATACATGTTTACAAACGCATTTACATGGTTGATTACCTGTTTGGTTTACATACTCATTTATATATCTCGCGAGGAGATACAATACTGGGTTTACTTTTTGAACGTAAACGCATTCTATACTTTTATGATTATGGATTAGCTTAGGTTGCATGAACTGTAAATCACTTGGAGGGTGAGCGCGAATGTTATAAGATAGATCTATTTGGGATTGACAATCCCCGTTCGGGTGACTAGCTATCACCGGGAACGAACGTTATACCATGTCGGATTACGATTGAATTGGCGCCTGCGGGGCCAACAATCACATATACATATTATTGCCCGGGTGTCCTTGGAGGGGACACCGGTAACGGGGGAACATATTCTTTTATTATCGCCCGGGTGTTCTTGGAGGGAACACCTACGATGGGTACACTCTTACTGTGCCTTGAATAAAGTGGCATACATACAAGTCTACGTCACAGTTCATGAACTTAGAGTAATGGTAATCATGGTTTTATACACACTTGAATAAAGTGGCAATACATATTTTGGATATTTGTGATCCAACTTTGACACGTACATTTTGGGACTATTTGGGAATAGAAATGGTCTTGCATATTTTACAGCTAATTGATTTCTAAAAATCACACATACATTTTGGAAGGACATTTAAGGATTTAAATGGTCACACAATTATTTTATGATACTGTAGGGAGACAGTAGTCATTAAATGTTTTTATATGACACTGTAATGATACAGTGGGCAGATACATTTATTGGAACTAACGTTTGTATTTACAGAAACCTATGAACTCACCAACTTTATGTTGACCTTTTTAAGCATGTTTTTCTCAGGTGAATTAGATGCTTGGATTATCTGATGTGCATTGGAGTCTAAATTGACAAGATTTCATGATTGGATTTCTACAAATGATCAAATCTCGTTGTGTCGCTTTCAAGCTTTTCATTGTGATGCAATTATGGGACAACTATTATTTTGATTTCAGAAAATCAACGAGATTGTTTTACAAACGACACATTTAGAGGTCGTTCTCTTGTATCTAGCGCTGTGTATTATGAAGTAGCACCCCAAGTGGTATTCCGCTGCGTTGTCATATTTTGGGGGTGTTACAGGTACTTTTGTCTAACGAGGGTTTTCATAACTCTCGCGTTGTTTACCTAGGAGGATTGTGGGTAATGATTGAATTGAAATCATCTAAGTCTAAATTGAAATTCATGGAACATGTTGGGGTTGCTTCGTGGTTTCGCCGTCTATGTAATGCGCAATCAGATTTCGCAGCTAAAGAACGGATAGTTTGGGTCGACATTGAAGGAGTTCCTTTAAATGCTTGGACTCGTTCAACTTTTCAAAAGATCAGTTCTAAATAGGGAGAATTGGTTGAATTAGAAGATGGGTATGATGACCTCTTTGCAAGGAAACGTATTTGTATTAAGACCAGCCAAACGGAGAACATCTTGGAAAGTTTTAAGCTTATTGTAAAAGGGAAGGTTTTTTGGGCTCGTGCCAAGGAACTTTTTGTTTGGTCCCCATCCTTCAAAGATGTTCCTGAGAAAGAATTGTTCTCGGACGACGAGTCCGCTAAGATCAATGAACAGGCAAATAACCTGAACAACGACGAGGTGGAGAATGCTAGTGAAGTGGTTTCGGACACATACTTTGGCGATAACGGTGAAGTTCAGGGTTTCGAGCAGCTATGCATAAGCTCTTGTCATCGAGATCTTCTTTTATTTAAACTCTATTCTGGGATAATGTATTTCTCGGTGGGTCCTCAACCTCTGACATCCATCTCATTGTCATAGTTATTATCGTTATGGTTGCTCTTGTTGGGTCCTAGAGTGGTACCTGATTGTACAAACACTTTAATCGAACTAAGTGAGGAGGAACCCAAACATAGATAGCTTATGTCGATATAAGTTATTCAGTTGAATTTACTCATTGAGACAAATCTGTACACGCCAATTTAAGTCATGATACGAATTAAGTACTGCCAAGTAAGTGGGGTACTTTCATACATAAGCCACGTTGATGTGAATCATCGAACATTACAGATAGCAGAAACGAGACTCTGCCTTAAGACATTTATGACTTTATATAGACATAACCCGGATACACTTTCTCTTTGTTGTGTTCACTATTAGAGGCTTTCTTATAAAGCGTTTATACCATTATAGTAATACCTTGAAACGATGTTTCTTAAAGATACCTATTTTAATGTTCATTTAATTCCATTACAACACTCCTAAAAAAAAAAATTATTTTTTCAAATAATACACATATAAACCAACTACTATCATTACACCATAACACACTCTTCAATAACCCCATTAAAATACACCCACCTAACAATTCCAAACAACTACCCCCACCTCTTTCACCACTCCAAAAACACTTTACTATAAAACATAAACTTTTTCTTACCATAACCCCACTATACCAAAACTTAAAATACCTCACCCAATTAAACCCCAAATACCCAATAATACATTCAATCCAACCCCTCCACCCCCCCCAAACAACCCTAAAACCCTTCAATTACCCACCTCACAAATAATATCACAACTCCAAACCATCCCCCAAAACCTAAAATCCCTATCCATTCCTCTCCTCCACTTTTCAACACAACCATCTACCTCCACCAAATAATCTCACCCACAACACTCTTTCCACCCAACCCACACAACACAAATAAAAATAAAACCCCAACAACAAACACACCAAAAGAAACCACCCTAATACAACCAAAACATACCACTCTAAACCTTCAAACTATTAACACCACTAAATCCATCCCCAAAAAAAACTTCCCTACTGTAAACCCCTTAACCCCCCCAATCTCCCTCAAAAAACAACCCATACACCCCACATAAATCCCAAATAACCTCATACCCAAACAACAAAAACACCTCCCCATCAACCCCTTTCCCCCCACCCATTCTCCATAAAATTCAAATACCTACCTAACCTACTACCCAATACACCTCAACCTCAAAACACCCCCCTACACATCCCCCTAACCCCCAAAACTTACCACCTACAACCCCCCAACACCCAAACCCACCCTTAAACCAACCCACCCCCAAAAAAAACTCCCCCCTCCCAAACCCCAAAACCCACACCCCCAACCCCCCCCACCCCCCAAATCACTCTACTGAACTAACCTCATAGATCTGTCTTCAATCCTCTTCCTCACACACCGCAGATACCACACCACACGTTCCTCCTCCCCACCTCCAGCTCACCACACAATGCTCGTGTGTGTCCCTATCGCATCAATCACACCGCTATTGAGTCTCATCACCACTACCTACTGTCTTGTTGCTGATATCTTCATTCCTCGAGTTCCTATTTCTACCCATCCACTGAATTCTTCGTGATAGAAAAATAACCTGTTCTCACGACTACACCCTCAGTGACCCCCCTCGTGTCACCACACCAAACAACAGAAAACATGTTCACATCATCACTCCAGTGTCACGTTCCTCTCTTGTGTATTTGTACAAACTTGTGTTCACCAGATCACTCCCCACTACCCCACATCCAGACTCGTAATTGCCCTACTTCTAGCCTGTCATGACACCACTGATCCACACCTCCTTTCCATCCTCCCCCACGCCACAAATATACATTCCCACCGCCATAACTAAGTCCCCCCTTCCTGCGTACCCACCAGACACTACTGCAATGTGCACCATACCCTCATACCAGAAACTCACACCTGTGCGCCTACCTAGACCCCCCTCAACCCCCCTCTTGCCCTAGACCCAAAGTCTACCAAACGTCTTCCACATCTATAAGACAAACACTCATATCTAGAACGTCTTAAAAACTGTGTAACTATGTGTGTCACAGATCCACCCCCAGTCATGTGTGTTCTCTAACCCACGTATCACCACATCCACACATTCCTCAGTGCCCTAACACTCCATCGAGAGTAATATCCACTAGAGATCAACTCCCCTTCCTCACCCCCTCATATCACTCCCAGTGTCCTGCATCCTAGATAGACTCATCCCCACCCATCACCCACCCCTGCCACACACTATCCATGTCACATCTTTCATCACCCTACATCCATCTCGCTTAGCATCTATAGACATATGCCGACTATACATCCAGATCTAATACCACCACAATATTGTGAACTATGTCACACACCATACCTTGTATGTAGCTAACGAAAAGTCGCGACTCTGGACTCTGCTTCTGTGATGTATCCACTTTAGACTCACGCTCTATCGATGTCATGAGAGCTTATTCAACGTACACCCCTACCTTTTTGTCTTAAATTAATACACCACACCCCCAGTTGAATATTTCACAATCACATCCCTCCAGTAACTACATAAGCTAACGTGTCAAACACTCTCCACTGAGTACGCCCCTGGCGCTCACTCTGTATCCGTTGTTATGTAAGACTCGTGCCCACTCTTCTATTGACCCACTAATGTGATGTTATCCGAGCAAATCTCCTCATGTTAGTCAACTCCGCCAACAGACCTCACACATCGATCAGCTCACAATCACTTACATATAGACCAATACCTGCGCTAATCCAGTACAAATCTAAACAGCTACACTCTACTCCTGTTGTAGATACAGTCGATATGTGTTTTCCGCTCACCCTACTAAGACATTTCCTCAAGTCATACCATCTCTGTGCTGTACACTCCCTCGCCATGACCTGTCCCTCTATAAACTCTCGTGTGGTCCATACAACGTACTCCCCATTCCCACTAGATCTTTTGAGATCAAGCGACGCTACATATTGTTGTGTGTGACTCCATCCTAACATCTCACAGAGAAACCACACTCGTCTGTCTCACTTGTTAACCTAATGTCCTGAAGTGTCCCTCGACCTCATAAGACCATCAATACCTTCACCGTGAATACCGCTCACACCCATCATCTGACATCTCCAACCCCCCCTCCATATTGACAACTAACCACAAGTTCAGTCTCACATGTCAGATATCCTAGTGCTACAGACCCCGAATGATGTGAGAGTGTGACCCAAACAGATCTAAACCAGAGTGACATACAAGACAACATCGTCCAACACTTATAGTCTCCTGGTAGTATGTATCCACCTACTAACTGTTACACGTCCTTAACAAATATGTATAATGCTCACCACTATCTAGAGCACTGTCCAGGTTATCAATACCACCTAAACTAAATACATGTGACACACCTCCTGTATGTTGTCCATGTCTGCTATTGGTCTACATCTGTGAACCACTGTCTACTGAGTCACTCCCTAGGTGCTCCCATATCATTCTCTACTCATCTAACACTAACAAAAACTTATGACATAAACACTAACACTATGCTTTGAACTATGAAAGTGAGGTGATATAACTACAACTGTCCCTATAACCCCAAAGTGGACGTGAAGATGACACAGATAACGCATATGTTATCAACTTCCCTGTCTTGTGCATTGTCATCCCACCTCAGTCCCTGTGTTTACTATGTTCCTTCTCATCACACACTCTCCCTACGCCACTAACACTCCTCACACTCACACTACCTATAGAGCACAGATGTCCCCCTTTTCCATCCAAATAAATCAAAACTCATGTCACCCACTGATGTAAAAATTGACAATATCACCTAGTCAATGTAAACATAATCACTCGCCTATCTATGATACTCTCCTTACCAGTTGTCCCACAGCTTCCCTTAAGTTGGTTGTGCTCTCAGACAAATAATGACTGACCGTCTCCCTCCCTACCAGTGCTCTACTTGCCGTGGACACATCTTCACCCCCACAATCCCCATAAACATACAACCCCTCAAATCTACACGCACTGTGAACAGTCGCATATGTCGTGTCTCAGATTAGTCCAGAAATCATGCATCACTGCATACCCAAGTCTTTGTCTAAATGACGCTATGATGCCGTCACGCGTGCTATCATACTGTAGACTAAAAGACTAAATAGCAACGAGGCTGTATTTCGTCACTTATGTCTCTTACAGACAAATAATCAAGTGACCAGGTGTGTAGTCTGCACATACCCAGCCACCAGTGATCCACTTTATGTGTCTCAATGTGTAACTATTTGTCACAATGAGATTGTAAAGTGTAGATGTGAGAATAGATGCTGTGAATACACGCTCAGTATTCGTCAATGTACTGTCCTCACCTCTCTCTCACACTAACATAACAAGTAAGACACTTATTGGATCTGCCTGTCTCCTATGTACATAATCCGAACTTCAAACTTTCGCTATGACAATGCTCGATACTCTCTAGTGTAGAGAGTCAAACCCAGCTCATAATCATCTCTATACTTTTTATGAATAACTAATGAAAAAGTGTGTCAATACCAGTCCTTATGTGATGCTTTGTGTAAGCCATTATAAATCGCGTGAAAGAGTGTATCAATGTGAAGACGTGATATGTGAAGAGAAATCAAGCCTGCATTATAAGATTGTAATCTCTACTCAGAGTCCTCTCCCCTTAAATCTCACTCTCATATATCGACTCTAGTAAAAAACATAGATTTCATAGCCTCACTATTACTCGTTTTTGGATAACTGTTATTAATTTTGGGCTTAAAAACTTCATTTTTAATAAAATTTTACCATCTTCAAATTAATTTAAAAAATTACTTCTCTACAGTTATTCCCATTTAATCCATAATTATCGATACCATAATAATTCCCATAAATCCATACACCCATACCATCCTACTAATAAATATGTAATTACAATCTTTTACGCTCTAATTATATTTAATTATTTATACGTTATTTAAACTACCACCCTTTCTTTATACTTTCTATCACCTTTTAACTAACTCATATAACAATATCAAAAAACTCATAAACTTTAAACTCACAACCACCTTTAATTACTCCAACTAAATCTCCCCCATCATCACAAACACTCAACCTAATACCATCTCAACTATACCACATACAAAATAAATATATCTTCATCAATATAATCCAACACCTTCAAACCAACTAATCTTACCAAAATAAAAACTTCTATACTTCACCAAAACTGTTCTATCGTATAGCTTAGTCATTGTGCCTTCATCATCATAATGATTGACAGAAGATGTATCACTTGATGCTTCCTATTACATAGTGCATCTCCCAAATACATAGTACCATATCCCACACCAAATTTCAAAATGAAGTGACATCTAAATAATTTATCCTCATCACCACCGAGATGTGAAGTGTGCTCTCGTTCATGTCTAGACGTCTCTACAAGCTCTACGCAAATACACTCCAATATTGTGTCTCAATTAGTGTGCAGAGATCCAGAGACATGAAGTCTGTTTATGTCCAAAAGATTTCGCCATTGAGTTGCAGATATTATCTCACTACGTCTAAATACCAGTGTGACGAATGGGTGTGCAGTTGTGTGAAGATGAACCCTAATGTACTCGTCTCTCGACACAGAGGTGCAAGCTATACTCATGTATAGTTATCCCGTAGGCTTACATGATTGTTGAGAGATCGAGCCATAGGCCGAGGTGACTACCTGATTCTGCCTCGGTACCTATATTTAGGCTCCCTGTTTGGATAGAATATGACTCACTCTCGTGATCAGAGTGGACGATATCAGATGATGTAAGGCTATTGAGCTTTGGGTGTGTATTTGTGCTTTGTGAGAGACCTCGAATCACTTGGGAAGCGTGCTAATGCATGGGATTGCGAATCTCTACTCAAAAGTCTGTTCTCCCTTCGTGTATGCTGCTTGAGAAATAAGGTAAGATGGGACCATAGGCTGGAGATTTGATGATCACGTCACGCAGCCGTATCGAGACGTGGAATTGTGAAGGCTCACTAAACGCTGGGTGATTGTCTCTCTATATTCGCACTAGATGAGTATCTATAGTGTGACGATGTCTGGTTCTGAGAGATCGTTGTCTCGTGCCGACGTGGCTCGCTAGTAGACTGTGCAGTTTAGTCATACCGCTTGGTTGTGGTATTCAGACTGAGCTTTTTGGGTAGACTCTTGGGTGTTGGAGTGATGCAATATCTGAGGGAGTCACTCTGTGAGCACTCTCGCTCTAGTGTAGATAGCCTGGAGTGTCTAGCATGGAAGTGCATTATGAGATGAGAAGTGGTGGCGCACTATTGTGGTCACTCGGAATATCCCTGATGTGCTTAAGAATCTGAAGCTCACGGTTGGTATGAACAGGTGATACCAGAAGAATCCTGTTTCAGCTCTACGGGGACATTGTCTTCTTTTACAACATCTCCCAAAGATTTCAGCTTTGGTGATCAATCTTGAATGACAAAACCGTCTGGAGGCTCGATAATGAGAAGACAACAGCTGACATGAGGCTGAATCAATGCATCCGTCACTATTCTAGCAAGACACTTCTCTCAACCCTCCGATTGACATCTCCAGGTTGAATCGATTTCTGTGTCTGAGACCTCATTCACCTATTTGTTAATTGGCCTCTCCCAACCACCACAATCACAACTGCAGCAAAAACTACAACAACTCTTCCACTACACCTCAACTTAAACAAGGGTGTATCAGAGTCGCTTCTCATTAAGCGCATGGTGTGAACGCGAGCAACACATAGCGGGACGTGTAGAAGAAATCTAGCTCTGAATCACGGTTGTAGACAAACAGGGGAGCAGGATCCGGGTAAGTTGGATGACCATGGATTGGTCCAACATGATAATAGAGGGATGACGACGAGAGTTTATTGACATATGAGATTGACGACAATATAGAAAGAATCGGTTAAGGATGTGGTTAGTTATCTGTAAAAAATTGCAATGGAGAGCTCCTCTTCGTTGCTCGATTCAAGGATCTCCCCACATATACATGAAGGAAATTTCTGCTCCAACGCCTGTTGGAGCGAGAATTACGACATGGGACAGCTGAACACCGAATAGCATATGAAGAACTAAATGGGCTCAATCCATCGTGATGAAGTTGAGGTCTTTGATGATGCTCGAAGGCTCGGAGGTAAACTTAACGCTCTCGAAAGGTAGGCAAGACTCTCCAAAGTCTCCTGGGTTTGCCTCCTTCACCACACACCCTCCTCCTCCACCGTATGTCAGGAGCCATCAGGAGCTTCTGGCACAGATCACGGGAGCTTCTGATTTGCCCAAGCTCCTCCTCCACCAATCTCCACGTCTACTCCACTCATCAGGGAGATCAGTCAACAGGCACTGCAGCCCTAAGTTCCTCAAAGACCGCTGCATCAGTGATACTCTGCGTGGACAACGACTGACTCCAGACTAAAGGCCGCTCAATCACACTGATTCTGACGATCTCTTATGGATGAGGGATACACTGCTGATGTTCAAGTACTCTCTAGTGAATGATGAGGGGAACGTGATCATGTTCCTACAGTCAACCTTAGGCAAAAGTGGTGGAAAACCTCTCCACAGAAGACAGACCGGTCCACTCCAGAACCTGTTGGACTATTCATATCTGATCTGTCCATGCACAAAACAACGCGGAGCCTATGCATCTGGAAGTCTGACTTATCGACCTCCACGGAGAACTCGCTACTGCTCAAACCGGGGATATGGAGGACATTTATGGACTGGTTTTGTAAACATCGAGGAATCACTGAACTCACTCACCAGGACTGGAAGGCCCTTGCATTTGAAATCGTTGGAAAGTGTTTCATCCTATCGTGATCATCTCTCAATTCTAAATGATGAAGCCACAAATTCTTACAGTCAAGTGGAGTGCAATCTATCAGGTACAACGTCAGCAAGCCATCTTCAACTGGGGAGGTGATCAGGCCATGTAACCATTCAAACCAGACTTTTCTTCACAAAGACCTGGAGTTTCTACGACTTGGTCACAAGAGTGGCAGTCCGGCTTGTGTCAATCTGAAGATTGAAGTGGATATTATCATGATGTCGGCTTGGAGCCAACTAGGTGCCTAATCGTTCTGGATTGAAGAGGGATGCAAGTATGACATGCGGCTATTGTATGTTATCTCTCATTGGTGGGTTCCAACGACAATGATTTCTTACATTGACCGATTCTCATCTGTAGGAGACCCGCCGAGCATTAAGGACTCATATGCGTTCATAAGCGTCGTCGAATCGAAGTCTCTTTACAATGTATGGGCACCCACCACCAATACTCCCCACTACCATCACCTCTCTTATACACACATCCTCTAACATCCATCCACTTTCCCAACCACTCCATACCCCCCCTATCCAAATCTCTCATACCTATAAACATCAACAATTACATATAACACTAATCACTCAATACAACATCTAACTAACACCCTCTTACACCCTCATTTACCCTACAACATTTTACACCTCAACCTCTAATACTACAATACCTTTTTTTCCAATGTCTCTATACCTCCCCACCACACCCCACACCCCACCACTCATTATCAATCCACACTTTTAAAAACCAACACTCAAATCCAACCCCTACCACTCAAAACCCCTTCATACACACAACCTCTCCATCAACTTTTAACTCATCACAATCTTAAAAAATAAAACCACCATAACCTCTCATTCCAATTCACCAATCAATCATCCCACGCCCGTCATTCCTACCTCCGCCCCGCTAACCCCTTCCAAATACAACCTTACTACACCCTTTCCATTCCCCCCCATCAAAATTCCTCCTCCCTCATAATCCCTTCTCCATTCCCTAACATAACTCCACACCCTCTCCCCACCCCCCCCCCCCCCCCCATACCATTAAAAATACTCTTACTTATCAAACTTACTGCATTATATCAATAATATATTCTTCACCTCTCATTCTTACTCACACCTTTACAATAATCTATCCTACATATTTTAATACACTTAACATCCTATTAAATACCATAACAAAAATATAATTACTATACCAAAAAATACTTATTCTATACTCAACACTAACAAAATCTCACACCACAACTCCCTTCACACACAACCACCCATGTCCCCACATAATCCCCACCAAAACCCATCAAATCCAACAAAATTTCCCCACAACACCTTCAAAATTCCAAAATCACTTTTATTTACCCAAAATAAAACAATCACTATACAACAATCACACCCCATATCAATAACTAAACCCACCCCTTAATTCACCCACCACATAGTAGTCACAAACCACAAAAGCTCACGTACAGAAGAACTGCAACTCAACAAAGTGTACTAATACATTGAAAAATGTAGATGCCGTATGTCCTACTCCTGAATCGATCAAAATGAGTCCTGCTCCGCTCACACATAACACCCTTCGTCTCATGTCGCACGCATCTCCACCTCTGCCTAACAGAGTCCCATGATCTCCATGCCCGATCGTGTAGAACTATAGACAAATACATTTTCATGTACCAACCACGTTGTGTATGTAATCATTGTGCTCTGGATACTGAGAGAGATCCTATAGACGTCCTAGAATCAATCCATCCACCGTTCTCCTTTCTAAACTGTGAAATGAGTGTGTCACAAAAGTCTATCACTTGTGCCTCACTACTCACCTCACACCTCAACAGATGTGATAGAAAATGTACTCCTAATTGTTCAACCGTGTTGATATTTCTAATAGACCTCTAGATACTTGTCTTGCTACAATCAACAACTTTATGTTGTTCGTCATGACGCAGATGTTGTTCCTCTACAATTAGTAGAGTCTGCAAGTCATATAGATGTGTAACCACCTTCCCTGTCCATTAACCGTCCCACCCTCCCCCCTTATGACCACCTAGACTAAATGACAATGATATCAACTGTGTTCTCCTCCTTATGTGACCGCTGCATGTTCTGTGATTGTCCTGTGTAACATTGTGTGTGTTCCTCATCTATTCTAACAACAACCCCAGCTAAGATGCTATACCAATATCTCACGTCCTCCATACTATCGCTATATCTATCTCTCCAAACTCGCCCTAGATGACACTCTCCACATCCCCATCTAAATACTAGAAGCTACCATATTGCGTCACCCAATCTACATGTGTATAATATCTACTTGCTCATTAAATCCTATACAACATGCAATTTTATCCTCTCAGATACAAAATTTTATCATCTCACTATATCACAGTAGATCTCATATTATATATACACCGATATACTCACCCTACACTAACACCCCAATAGCTCAAGCTATCTCTCCCTATATTATGCATGTCATCTATCATAACTCACAAAAACACAAACCACCCCACTCTCTAATCCTACTGAGCTCACCATCGTCCACTATAGTACAACTATATACAATCATATGTCTACATACTCCACATCATCTATCCCTCCTACACAAATCTTGCTAATCACTCCCGATCTACTCCTAGTACACCCGCTCTCCCCATCGTACTCTCACACATATACTAACCAATCATCCCTTCTGCGTGTATCATACTCTCCCGATCTCTAAACCATCCTAAAACGCTCGTTGATCCCTGTCACACTCCAATGATCTCGTCCACTGTACGAGCATCCACTAACTATCAAAAAGTGTGAGAGTCAAGCCCTCCGCCTATATCCACACCTCCTATCTCTTCCCCCAAAGTGATAAGTGACTCTCACTTGAGACTCATGTATAGTGATCCATCCTACCCATCTCCATACTCATATCTGCAATAGTTTGTCCGTGCACGCTCCCGCTGTGCTCTATACCATCGTCCCAGCTCTATCAAATCAAGCTCTACCTCTATAATATAAACTTAGCGTCTGCCACTATAATATCTCCATGAATAGAAATACACCACGAGCCTCGTCCGCTCATACCCACCTCCCCCCCACCCCCCCCCACCCCTCGCCTCGTGCCCCTCGTCCAGAGCATGACTCTTATCTCCCACTAATAGTGTTCATCTCCACACTGCTAATCAGGACATCAAAATCACACCCACAACGCTCTATCATCTCCTACTCACGTCATACAACTATCCTCTACTAGTACCAGAACACTTAACATATCTCCCCCCCCATCTCCAACCACACACACCTCCATATATAACATCCCCCACACATTTACTAGTACACACACCCCCCGCTGCAGCGTCATATCACATTACTCCATCCGCACCCTCTCGCATCTCCCCCATATCTCACAAAATCTTAGAACTTCTACCTCCAAGCTCTAGCTATCGAGTGACTATAGATACACTCCTCACACACCCCTCACCACCTCCTCTACTCAACCCACGTCCCCATTCTCCAAACAAACCATAACCACCCCCCAAAACATCCCCCCCCTCACTTAATCAAATCACCCCCTCACACCCTAGATGTTCCATAATCACCCTCACTCACAATATATAACACTATACCCTCAATATACTCCCCTTCAACTCTCCATCGTACTAGCTAACTATAAAATACTCTTGCTCTCACTCAATATAACACTCCACTATATAGCACTTCTGATCAACCCGCACGCATCTGTTACTTCCCACTATACCCGCCATCACATTGGTCTTCCAGACACCAGATAAATGTGTCACCCTTTATCCAGTAGTCCTTCGTACCTCTTTGTGTCCCTCGCTAGACACTTCCAACTCACTATAGTGCAACAACATTCTCTCCCTGTGCACGTCGATAGTATCCAAACCCACTATGACATCCGATCCCATGTGTCACCCCTTCTCCAAGTTAATCATCCAATGCATCTGAATTCACCTCACCTGAAATCCCCCACTCTGTCCAACGCTCCCGCTCTCTCTTCAAATAGACACTCTGCATCGTGCCCATCAGATCCTACTCCCCCTGCTCTGCCTCTAAGTCACCTGCTTGAGTTTACACACATAGTGTCCCAACTCACATGTACCTACCTATCACTACGCGCACCCAATACCCAACCTACTACTGTCTCTAGAATTCCAAATCACATCCTATCTCTCAGTGTGCTACCTGTCACAAATGTGAAGTAACCACTAACAAACCTTATTCTTATTCATAACCACAAAAACATTTTCCCACCCCACCTATAATCACATGTCAATCACTCCGTAATCTCCACTCACCTCTCAACGCCCCCCCCCACCCATTCCCCTAACTCATCTTAATGAAGTGTGATCACATGTGTCGTACATTCCCCACAATCCTACTGAACACATAGACATAAGTGTCTCCCAATGCGACTCCCATATGATAGTTGCAAAAACCCTATAGACTATGACCTCCCTCCACTTCACATATCCCCTACATCTCCTATAGTAGATATATATAGTACCAAAAACTCTCCCTCTCCTCATTCTACCGAGTTTCGCACTCTCTGGCCGTGTTTCAATTAGACAATTGTGACCTACTGTGCCTACACCTTATACCACATCATCATAGTAGTTCACTCCCACCTAGTTGCAAGACACCTCACAGTGATCACCCTGTCATGAGTGTCACCTCCAGAGAGAACGTGAGTCCGTGCTGCTAAGTCCTCAATTGCTACCACTGAATCCCCACAATGAGCCTTACTGTGAGTGTCCCATAATGTGCCAGTAGATCATGTGTGTGTGACACTTAGAAGAGAGTCTCCAATATACTCGAGTGTCTGTGACTCTCTCGCTCTGTCGTGTCTGATCCCAGCTCACGTGCAGTCTACACAAGTGTCTCACTACCTACCCAAGCATGTCTCCTGTGTCCAGATTGTCGCTGTCTCATGTTATCTTAGACAACCTCTGTAAAAAAGTGTAGTCCATCTCATCCCCCTCCTCATCCTATAGTCGTATCTTGTAAGTTATCCCCTCTTAGACTCATACACTCGCCCAGTCTAGACACACATAAGGAGTTGCTTGCAGATCAGATGATAGTAGATACAAAACAGAAATCGTGCGTGTGCCCATCATTGTATCAAACTCAGATCTCTACCTTCACCATAAATCAAATTATCCTCCCGTGCTAAACAATCTCTACTCTGTGTCCACCTATGATGTGTTGCCTCACACTCCAACCCAAATGTGAAATGACTCTCGCATGTACACCCAAATTGTTTCCTTTCAGAAACTACCCGCTTTCAACTAGTCCACGGTGATCTAGTGAACAGAACACCATCTACATAAAGACAAGTCTCCTACCTCTGAGAGTCTACGCTCAGTACTCTCCACTACTCATACTCTATCCTGAAGACTAGTCCCAACAAGAACTCAAGTTAACCTCAACCGCAATCGCAAATAGAGCCCCTGCTAGAATCCGCAGAAACCTCTATCTGTCTGTGTCCTCCCTCATTTCGCAACTGTATATGTGTTGCTGTTACGATCAAGTAAGAGTTCCATACCCCATCTCAACGCGCTAATGTCTCACCTCAACCAATGAGAATAACTGTCGCTCTGACTCACAGCAGTCACGTTGTCTAAAAGAACTAGATGCTGAAATAACTACAGTGATTCCTGTGAATAAGAACTATGTGTTGTCTACAAGTTCTGACAATAGAGAATACTCACACCACTGAGAATCTCGTGCAGCAGTCCGTGTATAGTTACCCCCAATCTCCATACTCGTCAACGCTGCAGTGAACGTCCACCCCACCCATCTCAACATAGTTGAGTTGTTCCTCACACATTACCAATGTCCTCAACTAGTATACTTCCCAGATGTCCTTAGACACTAACCTCCTAACCCACCACCAATATAACAAACTACAAGCCAAGAATGAGACTGACGATACATATATGTATAGCTAACATAGCGATTCCTAAGCTGTATTAAGATGCTAGAAGTAGACACACCGAATTGTATGTTCGACTATCTGGTAATCTATAAGGATCTAATATACTGTCAGCTCAATAGAAGCAACCCCTCTATATATTGTTAGTCACATGTCTGTCTAGTTGAGACGATCCTACGCAACATAGAACCACAACCCTGTATTCATATGCCTTAAGATATACAAAGTTGCTCACTCGCATCTGTCCCTGCATAAATCCTACGTAGTATTATACATATGTATGAACTCTATCGCTCTATCACTTTCCGTCATCATAGTCTTCTGAACCCTCACTAAAATTAGTGATGTTGCATAACAACCCCCCCGTCTATCGTGACACGTCCCTATGACCCCTACGGATATCGTACATACAGTTGAATGCGTCTAAAAGATTTGTTGTAGGCTTGAGACCTTAATGTTCTTTGATTAAGATTTCATATGACTTGATCTAGTGGATGATTCTTGGACTCTTTAATGTTAATAATTTCGTCAACTTCTATCGACTAATCTTCTTCATTATTATTATTTACTACTTTGGTATTCCTTTTAATAGCTTCTTCTTCACCAACATCATCATCAACCAATGGTGATAATTTGGTAGGAGGAGGACTTTCATCGAATGTCACGTTGAGTGATTCTTCGACTTTCATTGTGTGTTTATTTAATACTACATAAGCTTTACTATTTTGAGAATACCCTAGAAAAACACCTTCGTATGACTTTGGGTCAAACTTGGTTAGATAGTCTTTAGTATTCAAAATGAAGCACTTGCTTCCAAATACTTTGAAATATTCTAAAGAGGGTTTCCTACCTCTAAATATTTCATAAGGGGTTTTTCCTAGTATTGGTCGAATTAATATTCTATTTAGTATATAAGTTGATGTATCAACGGCATTACACCAAGGCTTTTATGAAATGGATTGTTCATTAAGCATAGTCCTAGACATCTCTTGTAAGGTCCTATTCTTTCTTTCTACTACCCTATTTGATTGTGGAGTACGTGGAGCCGTGAAGTTATGAGTAATGCCTTGTGCATCACAATAAGCTCTGAATTGTACTTAATTATCAAATTCTCGACCATGATCCGTTCTAATAGCTATTATAGAACTACCTAGTTGGTTTTGAATTTTCCTACTTAATATTTTAAATTTCTTAAAAGCTTCATTTTTAGTCTTTAGAAATCAAGTCCATGTATACATAGAATAATCATCTACTACAACTAGGGTGTATAGATTACTGATTCGTCGCAAACGACTAGTCGAGTAATATAATATAAGTAATCACGTCGGATGAAAATTACTTTATGAAAAGATATAATAGATCCTTCGGATGTCGTATCCCAACGAGAGATGAATTTGAAATCCACGTTAATGTTCTCAATTTAATGCTTGAATATCTTTTAATTTTTGGTTTTTAATTAAAACTAAACATAACGATAAACTAGATTATACTAAATATTAAGCAAGCTATAAAGATGAAGAATATATAAAGAAAAATACGCTTGTCAAGTAAAAGTGATTAGATTCTTAAGTGTGAAATTTTAGATATTAATGATGAACTAATTTCCGTCTAAGAAATCGATTCCTCAAAACGTTGACTTAATATTGAAAATGACTTTTTATCAAGAAATTAATTACTAATTTAATGCCTACTAAATCTTACGGCTTTTGCCCGTTCGACTTAATAAAACACTAAACTAAATAATTTTTGCAAATTATTAATCACTAATCACTTATTAAATTCCACACTTAATTCACTAAACACAAATTTACTCAACAAGCATAAAAGTAAACTACTCACTACTCATAATGATCAAAGCTAACAATAATAAACGGATAAGCAATAAAAGACATATTAAGTTAAATAAAAACTACACTACTAAAATGAAAAAGGAAAAAGAAAGTAAAACCCGAATGACGAAACCGATACGAGTTAGACCACCCGATTACATAAACTAAGTTAAATTCCAAGTTTATTTCTTATTTAGACTTTATTCACTTAATTAGATGATAAAGTGTTTAAACTTTATTTTCTAATAAGCTAGTAAAATATAACTAAACTCTAAATTCGGAAATAAAACTAGTTTATGAATCCTTAAGCTGCACGCCATATGAGTTGACCCGGTTTCGTCAACATTAAAACAAGCAAAGTTATAATAAACAAGATTAACAATATAATAAGCTAGAGTTTCAAGCCAATAAACCCATATCCAAAGCTTTCTTCGTAACAACCTTAATCACTTGCGAACAACTACTAAATTTCTAGTATAAATAATAAAAAGTGATTTAAAGCTAGTTTATAAAAGTTGATTAACAAACAGTAAAGCTCAAAACGGATGAAAGGCTTAATTTATTTGATAAAGTTGAAAATTTGAAATTAAGTAGAACCATGACATAACCGCTTGAAATTTCCACGATGAAACACATACAAAATTTGATTACAAACGGGAAGACTACCTATTAATTAATTGCCACGAAACAATAATAAAATAACTAAAAGATGACAATTTTGTAAAAAGATTGAAACTTTATAACTTAAAACATTAAACTAACAAGTTTATAAAAGAACGGTTTATAAAATAATTGATTGGAGAGCGTAAAAATAAAAATTAAATGGGTAAAAAGTGATTAACTAAAACATTAATAAAGATGAATGAAATTGATAAAGCATAACCATAAACTAGTAATAATTAAAACATTACTTGAACAAGAATTTAATACAAAACTTAAAGATTATACTAGATAAATCGAAATCTATTACCTAAAACAAAAAAAAAGAGAAAAGGAAGATATATCTCTCGTTGTTGTCGTTCATATCTTTAAATATATTCACAGATCCATTTTTTGTTCAAGAAATATGTAATGATTCACATGAAGCCACATAGCCTTTCTTTTTAGCACAAAACTGAAGTGCAAACTTTCTTTGTCGAGCTCCATATGGCCGGACTTGGGCTGACATTGGACATTTGGGCTAGTTAACAATTATGGACTAATTAAGGCATAATAGTTTGACTGTTGGGCTAGCATTTATAAAGGATAATCTCCTTTGGGCTCTAATAAGTATGGGTCGGTCCGACCCATATAAATGGTGTCGGGCCGGCCCAATAAAAGATGAAGGAACCGTCGGACTTATATTCTTGTGCTCTTTCCAATGACATGCTCGGGGAATTTTTCCAACTTCGTCTTGATCTCGGAAAACGCGTAAACATTTTCAAATCTTAACCGAAAGTCACCGTTTTTTGCTTTATTTTTAATCCCTTGTACCTGCAAGACATAAAAATACCAAACAAACATATTTGCAATAATATTTATCATATTTTAGCATTTTTAGTCCAATTAATAGTGTTTTTCGGGTTATAAATGATGTATGTTTTAGCGCACATCAGATCCCCCCACACTAAGCCATTGCTGGTCCCACACGCAATGTTTATAAAACACGCCCGAAAATAAATAATTTAACTCCCCTTAACTTATGACCCCTCACAATCAAACAAGAACCAGAAAAGGTCCATTAAGAAGGTTCAAAAATTATTTAATTCGTAAGCGCCCCCGTTTTAACCACTTATTCAATAATAGATAAAAACTAAGATAAAATTTATTTAAAATTATTCAAAAGGCTTTAAGAACGGGAGTTCATCATCCTTGACTTTTCACAATCTCCAAACCAAGCTTAAAACGAAATCACAGCCCAAATATAAGATTAGATGCTAACACTACTCATAAATGCTAATTGTGTAAGTATAAACTTAACTTTTCGCTCTCTTATTCCTAAATCCTCTAAGGATTTTTATTATTATTATTGACAAATAAATTATGTCCTTACTGGTATAAAGTAAACCCGGTTTAGACCATAATTAGTTTGAAATCCTTTCCTAAAGAGACGATATGGTGAGAATAAGGTCCACATTAAGGTTCTAAATTCACTTGATTTAGAGGTTATCCTTTTATTTCATCCGAAACAACTCAACTACATCCTAACAAATCAACATACGAGTCCAGAGACGGAGGCTTTATTTAGATAACCCCGGAGTCAAAATTTGGCTTTATACTTATTATTATTGCAACATTATTAAACCTCAGTCCTTTAGAAGGCTGCAACATCGGTTGTGAGCCGGCAAGATGCAGCAAACATAACTTCGACCTCGTAAATTATCCTCGCCTTTTAGAAGGTCAATCACGGTTGTGAGCCGTTCCCCCCCCCCCCCCCCCCCCCAAGATGCAACAAACTTTATCGTCTCGGATTATTACTAAGTGCCTTATTTAAAGACGTGCAACAACGGTTTGTGAGCCGCAATGCATAAACTTTTATCATGCCCACAGTTTTTGTTATTATTATTTTCTTCCTCACCCTTTAAACAACTGTCACATCGTATGCGAGCCGACTAATATCCAAAAGTTCTATTTCGGCTTTGGTTTATTACCTGCATTATAGATTATTCATAGCCAAATTTCAAGTCCTGTATCTTTAAACAACTGCCACATCGGTATGCGAGCCGACCATGGTCCAGGAGTCTATTTCCCCACAACACTGACAAAACCTGGATATGTACCTTACTTTTACCAGAAGGAATCTCTACGAAGTGATTTAAACTAAGAATCGCAAAAACCTAAAGCAACTTTATTTTATTCAACAATTATATAACGTTTATTAAGCCGATGGGAGCAAAAAGCCACAATTAACCTCTATGAGCTCTAAAGATATCCATCTTATCACGCTAAGCATCAAACATATATTTAAACTCAATCATATTTTCTTCCTTATGCAAAATTTTAAAGTTAAACCAAACGCTAAGCCTCGAAAGCTAAGGGGAAAGCTAGAGTGTAAAACTCGATCAAGTCAAAGACTACCTATTCTAACGTGCCTACTTATTTCTATACTGTAATATTTTCATCATTTCAATTTATAATATCATATATAATATAATATATAATAATATATATAAATACTCAAAAAAAAACAATATTTTTTTTAATATTTTTGGTATCAAAACGTGTTGCTGGGAACACATAATAGGCATAGGTATGATCACATTTTGATAGAAATCCCCCCCACACTTAGAATGGAACATTGGCCTCAATGTTCAAAAATGTCGGGTTTTACCCCCACACTTAGGAATGAAAAAGGCAAATGCAAAAAAAAAAATTTCCAAGTGTGAAAGGGGAAACAATATATATATATATATATATATACATGATCAGGATTGATGATTCCATAATAAGTAAAAAATCAAAGACCGGATGATTGGAGGATTTCAAACAAGCACGGGTCTTCATGATCTTGAGGAATCCTGCAAGCAAAAACAATACCACAAACCAAAGAAAGAAGCATACCCCCACACTAGGGCTATAAAATCACACACTTATTTAGAAAGAAATAAAAGACACGGGTTGCCTCCCGAGAAGCGCTTGTTTTTGTGCGAGTCTCTAGCTTGACTCTCTCCGAATTCCTTTGTCCTTGGGGCAGAAACTGTAGAATAGAAAAATCACTATCGGATTTTCATATGCTACCGGCTTAAGAGAAGAAAAATGAAAAGTGGAAATGCAAGGGTAACTTGGTAATTTTCTTAATTGCTCTTAAGGTTATATTTTATATATACTTTACGTGTATGAAACTTACCACACCAATCATACTCTGGTGGAGATATGATGTGAGCAAGTTCACCGGCGAACTCCTCATGATAACAGTCACTCCTATCGGCAGGAGGAAACGGATCTATCAAAAGATCAAAGATGAATGAATCATATTGAGAAAAATCAGCATGAGTGGTATTGCCACTACTCTTCTCTTCAATATGATCGTCATTGAGATAGAAAGCTTCATAATCCGGAAGAGAATAATCAGAACGAGTAGTGGTACTGCCACTACTATTCTCTTCCAAATCAAAGCAAAAAGTTTCAGATTCGGGTAAAGAATTATCAAAGGTGTTAGTCTCCTCCAAGAAAAAGTTAAGAGATGTGGAGGAAGACTTGGTAACAAATTTGGAAGATGGAATGGGATTATCTTTTAATGCTTCGATCTTAGCAATAAGAAGATTTATTTTCTATAATTTTTCACGAAGAATATCGTCCTCAATCTCTCCATCTTCCGGGGTAACATTCTCCACCACCTCTAAGCTGACGAGCTCAGAATCAGGAGGTGAAGCATCGACATACTCGATATCCTCACCGTAGGGAGAACCGTCATCACTCGAAGTAGAATCATCATTGAAATCGACGACAATCTCAGAGTGTTCTTTGAAAGCTTCAAGAGGGGTAGGATTGTTACAAAGAGGCATATCACACACATTTTCGGGAATACCCTCGGACTCACTTGGGGTCGGGACAAGGTTCTCGACACTAGACTTTATTACTTCGTCCGATTCCGTTGCCGAAATAGCGTCAAGATGCTCATCCTCCATTATGAGAGAGTCAACGGGCTCCTCGG
The DNA here is from genome assembly GCA_026074375.1 of Tanacetum coccineum. NCBI lineage: Eukaryota > Viridiplantae > Streptophyta > Magnoliopsida > Asterales > Asteraceae > Tanacetum > Tanacetum coccineum. The sequence goes on from BQNB010015032.1 coordinate 65,597, forward strand.
TTGATAAAACGGGTGTGATTGCAATGGTATAGTCCTCGTCATCATCATAGCAAATGGGAATCTTCCAATATCGATCTTTAGCCGCTTGATCTTCCGCAATTCGCCTATCTTCTTCCTTCTTTTGCATATATTGACCAACCATATCACATATGGATGTCATTTGCTCCATGATCTTATTTTGAGAATTTAGAAGCTCATTTTGAGCATTGAAGATTGGATGATTGACGGTATATTACGGGGGTTGAAATTGGTCAAAGACAAAAGAATTAGAATCATAGCAAGATTTTTGCTTATGATAATAGTCTTCATTCATCGGTTGACATTGAAAAGTCTCATGAGGACCCCCGCAATTTTCACAAAAAAGATATTGTTGTTGAAAATCATGAAAATCTTGCGGGAAATTAAAGTCTTGATTGTAACTCAGTTCCGGATAGATAAACGGAACTTAAGGTGTACAATAGTGACCATAACGAGCATCATTCCCGCAAAATTCACAAGAATACATAGGAGGTTGTGGAGGTGGGTTGAAAACGTTAGGAGAATCATCAACAAAGTTAGGTTTTGAAACGTAAGGTAATGAATTTTCTTTTTCGGAATAGCACGTCGGATCAAAACTTGGCAAAGTTTGTGGGAGCTCATCAATGGTTTGATTGCATGGTTCCGGATTAGAGATAAGCGGAGCTTTCGGTGGACAATTATAACCAATATAAGCACCTTTCCCACAAGACTTACAAGTGCATCGTAGACAAAAGATTCCATCTAACGAATCACCACACTCGTAACAACAATTATGGTTAATTTATGGAGGACTTTGCGAGGAATTTTCACCGGGGTCCTGTTTGACAACGAATGGCTCTCGAGGAGCATTAACAACGTTGGTATCGTCATCGGATGACTCGTAAGTGTTTAGAAGGTCTTGGTAAATTCCATTTTCATGACAAATTGTAAACCAAACTTCTTTTAATTTCTTTCGCCATAGAGCACATCCTTGACAATTTGGACCTTTAACCGGGCTTCCACACTTCACACAATCCTGAGGGGGTCGTTGAGACGAGTCGGGTTTTTTGGGAACAAGAATCTTGTCTTCAAGACTCCCTTTAGAACAACAATAGTCTGAAGTGTACAAAGCTCTACAAGACAAGCATTCTTTAATCGCATAAAGGGGATTTAAACGATAGTCGAATGACGCCATAAGAATTAAACAATATAGAGGGTTAAGAAAAGAATTAAATGGATAAGAACAAAAAGAAGATTATTTTTGGGTTTTTAGGTTTTTTAAACAATTCATTTTATTAATGGACAAAATGAGATAAGACAATTTAAACCAATTAATCAACAAGCTTCACGGTAACTCTTTAAAGAGAAAAACACACAAAGGAGCGGAGGAGTAGGAAAGCGTGAAGCTATTAAAAACCTTTCTCCTTTCGGGTCGTAGTTCCTCGGAACAACCCTCCTTATACCCCTCTTGTAGTTTGTTTATCTTTCAAATGTGAACCGTACCTCGCAAGAGACACAAAAGGCAAGTTTTAATCTTTGATTCAGGAACTTATTACGATAATGCTTCAGTGGAAAGCATTATATTGGACCGAGATGATTTTTATTTGTTTTTATAGACAATGTTTTTATATTTTTGATTTTTTTTATATAATAAGAAGAAAATATTCACAAACGGAAAGAAAGAATCTTCAAGGCACTAACTTCAAACACCACGTGAAAATAGTACACCTCTCCCCGGCAACGGCGCCAAAAATTGGTTCGAAAAAAATAGTTTATATATATATAACCTAAAATACCAAATATGTAATAGTATAGAGAGTATCCCGTTAGATATGAAAATTTACTTTAGGAAAAGTAAAAGTTTATCTTCCAAGTGTCGTGTCCCAACGAGAGATGAATTTGAAATCCATGTTAATGTTTGTCGTTTGATGCTTGAATGAATATTTTTTTGTTTTAAAAATTATGGTTTTTAATACTAATAATATAATATAAAAACTATAATAAAGCTAAAATAATACTAAAACGGGCATGCTCGCTAAATAATAATAAACGACAATGACAATAAATTAAATAACAATAAACTAAACAACAATCAACGAGCAAATAATAAACGAGCATACCACAAGTCTATGATAAATATGGCAATAATAACAACTAAACTAAGCATAACAATAAGCATAAACGAATAAAGCAACAAATAAACATACTAACTAAGCATGGCAACTAATATGGACAATAATAATATACATGTTAAAATAAAACTACAACTAATAAAATGGAAATACTCGCTAATCATGGCAACTAAAACTAATAAGCATAACGATAATAACAATCATATCAAGCTAAATAACCAAGAACTACTAATAAACTACGAGCATAATATAAAGCAATAACAATAGCATAAACTAAACTAAACATGGCAACTAAACTAATTAAAAGCATAATTATAAAATAAGCAAAGCAAAACATTTTAAACTAAGCTACACTAATGTATTGAAAAAGGATAGAAAATGAACCGAATTGAAGAGCCGCAATTAAACGAATAACACCCGATTTATTTAGCTAAAACAAATAATCAAATTCGGTCTAGTTAAATAAACCCTTAAGCTCCACGCCTCATGAGTTAACCGGTACATCATAAGACAAGAAAGGGTTAAGCAATGAAATATATTGGACCAAGTTTTAAAAATATAACTAAGCTAAAATAATATTTTTGTATTTTTGTAAATTTAAACAAAACTATTTTTAAACTTTGAAAATTAAAATCGAAATTTATAACTCTAATGTAATAAAATGTGCAGAATTGTTTTAACTCCCCTACTAGATCTAAATTCTACAAGCCCAAATGATGAGCCCATTCGAAAACAAAATTAACTAGGAAAGATTTCAAGAAACAAAATAAGCTAAAGAAAAGTGATACACAAAAAATAAGCCAAGGCTTGTTCGATTAAATATAAGCTTTAACTCGAGAATCGAATAAGCTGAGATAAGCTTATTTAATCGTTTGGGAATAAGCTGTTAAACAAAAAAAAATATAATAAGCTGAGGTTATTTAGCTACTATAAGCTATTTCTAAATCGAGATAAGCATATGACCAGCTTATTCGAAACAGAGAAATAAGCTAGGAGAAAAGAGCTTAAAGGAGAAAGTGACTTTAAAGAAAATAAGCTAAAAAGAAACGGACTAGAAATAAGTTGAAATAATAAGCACTTAACCGAAATCCATCTTTCATTAATTCCAATAAGCGGTTACAATAAGCTGTAAAAAAAATTGATATCGAAAAGAGCCTTTTCCATGTAGCGGTTTTCTTCTCGGAACGTCCCGACCTCATCGGTCAAGTGCCCAGGCTTTTGACACCTCATGGAGAATAGTACTGGAATTAGCGGGATTTCGAATTTCAAATATTTTCGAGGCAACCGTTAAGTTAATATTAACCGACGATCGTTTAGAGATTAGAGACTCGAAGGAGAGCTCACTCCTTATAGCGGCGTTCTTCTCGACACATCCCAACCGAGACCGGTTTAGGTGGCCAGGATTTTGACACCTCACAGAGAGTAATAGCCGGAGTTTCACGGGACCTTCGTCATCACAATCTACCAAATTACCGTCAAAATTTTTATACATATTTGAGGAGTCTCAAGTTCAAGTTCCGATTTAAATTTAGGAAAAAGCAAATTATCATACATTTATTCCATATTTCCGAGCAACATAAAAATAAAAACTAAGCAATACTCTTTTTTTTTCTTTTCTTTTTTTCATCACTTCTATTTTTTTTTTCATTTTTGTTCGACTCATATAAATGGTGTCGGGCCAGCTCAATAAAAGATCAGAGTACCGTTGGACTCGAATTCTCACGCTCTTTTCAATCTCGTGCTCGGTTTCATCCGGTTTTGCCTTTGTTTTGTCCCTTTCTTGATATCCGTTACCTGCACATACACAAACACAAAAACAAGCATATACATTGTATTTTCCGTACATTTTTAGTCATTTAAGCTCGTTTTTAAGTAAACAGGTATGTAATTAAGAAAATTACAAAATCCCCATACTAAACTATTGTCATGTCTCACGCAATGCCAATAAGTAAACACTTAAGAAACCAATAAGTCTCAATCCCTCGACTAATTACCCGAAAAGTAGAACTAAAGTGTTCATCAAGGGGAATTAAAGAATCAATAGCTTTGAAAAGCCCCGTCTTTACCATTTTTAAAGATACATACACTTATTCCTACATATTTTTGTATTTCTCCTTTTTCTCATTTTTTTGTACTTTTCTTTTAAGCAACATATTTGACTTTCGTTAGTTTTATAACTTTAGGGTCATAGAACAAGAAGCGCCTATAGAATAATCTATAGATGTCCAAAGGATAAATTCATCGTCCCTGATTTTTCACTTATCCAACTAGGCTTAAAACAAAATCACCGTTAAGTATAAGTTAAGATGCTAACACTACTCATATTTGTAACTTGTGAACTTTTCACTCCCAACAACTATTAAATATTAAGTGAATGTGCCATTTTTGAATTTCAACCATGGATCAACGTTTTGCAAAATTCTATGTTTAACGTTCCACCCGAGAATAATAAGTTTGAAGGCGAGATCATCCCATGTAGCGACTTTCGTCTCGGCACATCCCAACCTTGCGGCTAAGTGACCAGGCTTTTGACACCCCACAAAGACTAGTATCGGGACTCACGGACCTTTAGTTTCATAAACTCTTAGGTTTTCTGTATACACGTAGCTTATAAAATAGAATAGTCAAAGTTCATAAGCATATTTAAATTTGACATAAAGAGATTTTCATTTATTAATTCACACTTAAATATTAAACATTTATGTAGCCGTATCATTATTAAACCTCGGTCCTTTAAACAACTGCCACATCGGTATGCGAGCCGACCATGGTCCAGTAGTCTTATTTCGACCTCGGTGATTTCCTTGACCTTTTAGAAGGCTGCAACATCGGTTGTGAGCCGGCAAGATGCAGCAAACTTTTATCAGCCCACAATTTATATTTTATTATATTTTTTCATTTTTCAACATATCATAAATTTTTATTTTTCTTTTCTTTTGCGATATAGAGAAGACTTTTTTTTGAGAAATTTAAGTATAAGATTGAACTAAGACTAAAATTTGTGCTATTAACTACATAAAAATTGTTGATTTAAGTTTAATCTCCAAAAATAGCACGTATATTAATCCGGTTAAGAGCTTATGGGAGAAAAAGCCACAAATTACATACATGAGTTCTTAAGATTTCCAAATAATCCTTGTTTAGCATCCAACTTATGCTTAACTCTATCATTTTTCGTTCTTCGCGAAGATTCGCGAACGCTTAGTCTAAAAGTTAAGGAACAAGCTAGAGCTCAACACGCTCGATCGAGTCAAAATTTACTCTTATTCTACCCAACAGGAAAGTCAAAATTGTGACAAAACACTTATTTTATTTTTGAAATTTTTAAATTTTTTCCTTTTTTTTTCTGCAGGCATAATCAAATCGATAGATCCCCCCATACTAGAACTAAACATTGTCCTCAATGTTTTAAGAAGGGTCTCTACGTAAATCTAAGGCCATTTATTAATTATGCCAAAAGAAAAACGTTAGTCGATAAGATTAGGATATTGGATTTCCCAAATGAAGCTGAGGATGTGAAGCTCTTGTGATCGAAGGACAAAACCGCGAGCACGAGAGGCTTCAAAAATCCGGGACAATCCTGGACAATCATCACAAAAACACAAGCAAACGAGAATGGAAGAGGCGAGCCTCCTCACAACACAAAACACTTATTCATTACAACTACTTTATAGTAGATAGAATGGTAAGCTTGGGTTGCCACATCGAAGCGGTTTACTTTTTGTTAACCGGTCTTGAGCATGACTCGACCCCCCCCCCCACAAGCTCGACTCGACCCCGAATTCATTGGTCCATGGGGGAGCAAGTGGAAGATAAAATCTCCATCGGACTTTCATTCAAGTGGTTTGGATAAACATTGAATTTCATGAAAGTTCCACTCCGATGAGATATACCCGGCATAAAAGAATGATAAATGGAGATGCCGGGGTCAAAAATGGTATCTTCATTCCCACAGGAGAGAAGATATGGAGGAGTAACGGGATACGTGAGAAAAGGAAGAAAGATCCATACAACATATGCCAAGAGAGGAGATTGGTCATCCTCGAATGGTAAATTCACATTTGTTGTAGGAAGAACGTTCTCACGAATCCCGGAGTCAACAATACTAGTCAACTCACCCGGATCGGGCTCACTCTTAAAATAGAAACAATCATACTCCGGTGGAGATATGATGTGAGCGAGTTCATCGGCGAACTCCTCATGATAAAAGTCACTCCTATCGGCAGGAGGAAACGAATCGATCAAAAGATCAAAGATGAACGAATCATATTGAGAAAAATCAGCATGAGTAGTGGTACTGCCACTACTCTTCTCTTCAATATGATCGTCATCGAGATAGAAAGCTTCATAATCCGGAAGAGAATAATCAGAAAGAGTAGTGGTACTGCCACTACTATTCTCTTCCAAATCAAAGCAGAAAGTTTCAGATTCGGTTAAAGAATTATCAAAGGTGTTAGTCTCCTCCAAGAAAAGGTTAAGAGATGTGGAGGAAGACTTGGTCACAAAATCGAAAGATGGAGGTGGATTAGAATTCATTGCTTCGATCTTAGCAATGAGAAGATTGATTTTTGATAATTTTTCACGAAGAATATCGTCCTCAATCTCTCCATCTTCCGGGGTAACATTCTCCACCACCTCTAAGCTGACGAGCTCAGAATCGGGAGGTGATGCATCGACATAATCGATATCCTCACCGTAGGGAGAATCGTCATCACTCGAAGTAGAATCATCGTTGAATTCGACAACAATCTCAGAGTGTTCTTTGAAAGCTTCAAGAGGGGTAGGATGGTCACAAAGAGGCACATCACACATTTTGTTGGGAATACCCTCAAACTCACTTGGGGTCGGGACAAGGTTCTCGACACTAGACTTTATTACTTCGTCCGATTCCGTTGCCGGAATAGCGTCAAGATGTTCATCCTCCATTATGAGAGAGTCAACGGGCTTATTGGTTGATAAAACGGGTATGATTGCAATGATATAGTCCTCGTCATCATCATAGCGAATGAGAATCTTCCAATATCGATCTTTAGCTGTTTGCTCTTCTGCAATTCGCTTTTCTTCTTCCTTCTTTTGCATATATTGACCAACCATATCACATATGGATGTCATTTGCTCCATAAGCTTGTTTTGAGAATTGAGAAGGTCATTTTAAGCATTGAAAAGGCTATTTTGAACATTAGAATTAGATGATTGACGGTATATTACGAGGGTTGAAATTGGTCAAAACCAAAAGAATTATAATCATAGCAAGAATTTTGCTCATGATAATAGTCTTCATTTATTGGTTGACATTGGTAAGTTTTATGCGGGCCCCCCCGCAATTTTCACAACAAGGAAATTGTTGTGGGTGAAAATTATCAAATTGGTCATAACACGAATTAGGTTCATAATAATTCAACGGTTGACATTCAAAAGTCTCATGCGGGCCCCCATAATTTTCACAACAAAGATATTGTTGTTGAAAATCATGAAAATCTTGCGGGAAATTAAAGTCTTGATTGTAACACGGTTTTGGATAGATAAACAGAACTTGAGGTGTACAATAGTGACCATAACGAGCTTCGTTCCCACAAAATTCTCAAGAATACATAGGAGGTTGTGGAGGTGGGTTAAAAACATTAGGAGAATCATCAACAAAATTAGGTTTGGAATCATAAGTGAATAAATTCTCATCTCCGGAACAGGATGTCGGGTGAACACTTGGCAAAGTCTGTGGGAACTCATTAACGGTTTGATTGTTGCATGGTTCCGGTTTAGAGATAATCAGAACTTTTGGTGGACAATTATAACCAATATAAGCACCTTTCCCACAAGACTTACAAGTGCATCATTGACAGAAGATATCGTCTAATGAATCACCACACCCGTAACAACAATTGTGGTTAATTTGTGGAGGACTTTGAGAAGATTTTTTACTGGGGTCTTGATTGACAATGAATGGCTCTTGATTTTCATTAACAAAGTTAGTATCGTCATCGGATGACTTGGAAGTGTCTTGGAAATCTTGAAAAACTTCCTCCAATGTCTTTCGTATTAGAGCAGATTGTCGATAATATAGACCATGAACCGGGTCTCCACAATTGAGACAAAATTTTTCAATTTTAAGGGGTCGTTAAGACGAGTCGGGTACGGGAACAAGAATCTTGTCTTCAAGACTCCCTTTTGAAGCTTAAGTTTCATATAACAAATAGTAGCATTGAAGCTTAATAGAAATCAATAGCAAAGTCAGTATTATATTGTGTTCTTCTTAATACCTGTG
>BQNB010015033.1:0-48103 GCA_026074375.1 Tanacetum coccineum
TGAAACAGGGGAAACAAAGGTCAATCTTTGAAGAAAGTGATTTTGATGATGAAGGTTTTGATGCAAATATGGATGAAGTGTTCAAAGATGTTGAAGGAGATGCAGACCAGGTGATTAGTGCTATTGCAGATGAAGTTTCTACTGGTGATATTGTTAATACTGTTGGTACTGAATTTAATACTGCTAGTGCACCAGTTACTACTGCTGGTGTATCTGTTAGTACTGCTGAGCCTATTACAACTGCCAGTGAAGTGGTTACTACTGCTGAACCAGGTACTCCTCCAACAACAAAAACAACAACTATTATTGAAGATGAAGATTTCATAATTTCTCAGACTCTTATGAAGATTAAGAGTGAGAAATCAAAGGTAAGAGGAGTGACTATGCAAGAACCTAGTGAGACTGCTACAAGACCAACAGTATCACCTCTACAACATGATCCAAAAGACAAGGGAAAGGCAAAGATGGTTGAACCTAACAAACCATTAAAAAGAAAAGCTCAGATTAAGTTTGATGAGGAAGTTGCCCAAAGATTGCAAGCTTAGATGCAAGCTGAACTAGAAGAAGAGGAAAGACAAAGAGAAGAAGATGCAAACATTACTGAAAGGGATGATGTTCAAGCTATGATGGATTCTGATTATGAGCTAGCTACAAGATTACAGGAACAAGAGCAAGGAGAGTTGACCATTGAAGAAAGGTCAAAGATGTTTGTAGAGCTCATGGATAAAAGGAAGAAGCATTTTGTAAGACTTAGAGCAGAAGAGCAGAGAAGAAAACCACTAACCAAAGCTCAAAAAAGGAATCAAATGTGTACTTATCTGAAAAACATGGCTGGATTCACCCACAATCAATTGAAGAACAAGAATTTTAAAGAGATTCAGAAGGCTTTTGACAAGACCATGAATTGGATAAACTTATTTGTGCCTATGCAGCTACCAACTTTTGATCAAACATTCCATTCTTTCCCACACCAATGCCATTTTCATATCCCATATCAAAAGGAGTATCCCCAGCCATATGATCATCCAAAGTCACTTGAGCAGCCATACTTGCACCTTTCTTGCCTTTCTTTCCCTTGTACCAATCAGGATAACCAATCCACTTAAAACATTGCTTAATCAAATGCCCTTCCTGATTACATCCCGTGCAAACTTTCTTAAACTCAGTTCTACTAGAGCTATTGTTTTTAAACTCTCTCCTGCCATTGTTGGTTGCCTTATTACCATTCAAATTTGCAAAGAAATCTATAGGTTCAAAAGAGGGATGAGTAACTTGTTTTTGCTTCTCTATCTATTACACAATATAGTAAGCCTTGTTCACATTAGGCAATGGATCCATTCCTAAGATCTAACTCCTAACAACTTTATATTCATCACTTAACTTCATCAAGAACTGCATCAATTTAGATCTACTGTCCATTTCCAAGAACTTATCCAAAATACCACAAGAACAATCTCTCATTTTACCACAAGTACAAGTAGGCAATCCAGTCAAATTATGCAATTCATCCTAACATCTCTTAAGCTTATTGAAATAAGAAGCAATGCTAAGATTACCCTGAGAATGTGGCTTAATTCCCTTTCCAACTGGTAGATGAGTGGTCCATTACTTTGGCCATATCTTTCAGCAATTTCTTTCCATAATTCTTATGTCACCATGTAATCACATCTGATCCATCTTTGATAATTCACATCAGTAACCGCAAGTTGCATACAAGTTCCATCAATAAACCCCAATTTTAACTTAGCCCCCAAAGCCATCTTTATATTTCTACTCCAACCAAGAAAATTACCACCATTGAAAGGTGTTTAGGTCAAAACCATTCCAGGATGGTCAGAATTGCTAATGCTTAATGGATCATTGATTGAATTATCAGAATTGGTAGGTAAAGAAGTGTTTGGGATAGGACTTGTTGAAGGCGCCATTGATGAATCAAGAATGTAAGAAATCAAAAAACCCTAAACAATGAAATGTGAATTGACTCAAAACACTTTGATCTTTCAGAACAAGAAGCTTAAACAAACAATGAGTCAAAAATCAATTGACAGTATATCAATTGAATCAAGAACTAGGATTTAGATCGAGCTTGTTCGGCTCTGATACCATATAGACACGAAATAAAATGGAAGCAAAAGCTTATTGATTTGTTATTAATTTGTTAAAGTGTTACAAGAAATGAAGAAGATACAAGTATTTATAAGCGGGAAAAATGAATAACTGCTTGAAATTCTTCTTAGTATCATTAACTAGATGTCGCATAGTCTTTGATATTCACAATCAAAGTTTCATCATAGTTTTGTTTTGAGAATTTAAATCAATACAACTTAAGCCTTAACAACTAACAAGACTATTCTATTGGGATCAACTATTGATGTAACTTTAACTATGATAGGTTTGAGACTGCATCTAAATAGTCCAATGACCCACCTCTCTCAAGAGTTAACACACTTGGAAGTAGGGAGGATAGACTGAAACTTAAGGAAGAATGAACATTTCGACAAACCAATCTATCGAGTTCTTGACTTGGAGACAACAAAAACTGCTCAAAGCAAAAGGATATTGCTATTATGAGAAGAGAAGTCACAAGCTGGAAAGGGAAAAGGAAGTCAAAACTCTAGGGATGAATTTATTTCTCAGATCTGGTACTCTACGCAGAAGAAGTTTGGGAGAGGAGGATGCATCCAAACAGGAAGGGAATTTAACCAGGGAAAACAGAGTCAATCTTTAAAGATATATTTGGATGATGAAAGGTTTTGAATGCCTATATGGAAAAGTGATCAAAAGATGTTGAAGAGATGCAGAGCAGGTGATTCGTGCTACGCTGAAGAAGTATTCTACTGGTAATAGAAGTTATACAAGCCAGTGCACCGAGTTACAACAAGCTGGTGTATCTATTAGTACTGTTGAACGTTTACTACTTTTTGCCAGTGTTAATATTAACTACTACTGAACTAATTCCTCCTCCCAAACAACAACAACAACTTTTTGAAGATGAAGATCTTACAATTGCTCAGACTCTTGTAAAGATGAGGAGTGAGAAATCAAAGGTAAGAGGAGTGGTTATGCAAGAACCAAGTGAGACTGCTACAAGACCAACAGTACCACCTCAACAACATGTTCTTTTATTTCAACCTATTATATTGTATTCATTGTTACCTCTTTAACATCACAGACAGGATATAAAACATTTTTTACCCATGTTGATGAGGAAGTTGCCCAAAGATTGCAAGCTTAGATGCAAGCTGAACTAGAAGAAGAGGAAAGACAAAGAGAAGAAGATGCAAACATTACTGAATGGGATGATGTTCAAGCTATGATGGATTCTGATTATGAGCTAGCTGCAAGATTACAGGAACAAGAGCAGGGAGAGTTGACCATTGAAGAAAGGTCAAAGATGTTTGTAGAGCTCATGGATAAAAGGAAGAAGCATTTTGCAAGACTTAGAGCAGAAGAGCAGAGAAGAAAACCAATAACCAAAGCTCAAAAAAGGAATCAAATGTGTACTTATCTGAAAAACATGGCTGGATTCACCCACAATCAATTGAAGAACAAGAATTTTAAAGAGATTCAAAAGGCTTTTGACAAGACCATGAATTGGATAAACTCATTTGTACCTATGGATTCTGAAGTGGTGAAAGGAAATAAAGATAAGGCAGAAGGCAGTAAAAAGAGAACAAGAGAAGAACTTGATGAAGAAAGTGTCAAAAGACAAAAGCTGGAGGATGATGCAGAAAAGGCAGAGCTTAAACTTTGTTTGGAGATAGTTTCATATGATGATAAAGCTGTTAATTTTGAACCTTTAGCTACAAAATCTCCAATTGTTGACTGGAAGATACAAATACTAGGAGAGGATATTTATTACCAGATAAAGAGAGCTGATAGAAGTTATAAATGTACAATATCTTCAGTGAAATGCTAAATGATTTTGACAGACAAGATTTGATAGATCTGTACAGACTGGTGACAGAGAAGTTCAAGACAACAAAACCAGAAGGAAGTAACAGACTTCTATAGGGAGATCTTATTACTATATTTGAACTAAGAGAGGAAGATGAGCTATGGAGAAATCAACAAGACTACACATTGATAAGCTGGGAATTATATGATTCATGTGGAGTTCATTCATTGTTGATGGATACTGTGTATATCCATATGCTGGTAGAAAGAACATATCCTCTTACACAACTCACACGTTGTATGAGCGCAAGGGTCATGTCGAAATTTTGTAAAAAGTTTATACTTAGAAATTTTTCTAAAAACATGATTTTTGATTTTTAAATAATAAAATATTATTTAATTATTTTATTTATTTAATAAATTCACTAAAAGACGAAAAATATATTTTTTCTCGAAACTTCTCGAATATGTTTACTATGAGTAAACGTTTCAATTTCAACCGTATTATGATTATTTTGAAGTGACTAAGGTTACCGAATGGACTTGTCGAGATATATTTATAATTATTAATTATAAATATTTACTTATATTACTTATCTATTTTCTCTAAATAGTATAAGTATGTATTATCGGGGAATGAGATTGATATGATATTGGAAATGTGTCGTCAACCATCACACCACTAAATTGTTTTAGGCAATTATACAACACGTCTAAACTGTATGCATCAAACGTGAAGATTGTTTTGGAATTAGATGATTAAATTGGGACATTAACTGGACTAGGTCGTGTGCGGGCGTCGTTGCATTTGTTTGTGTGATTGAGATTTGGTTGCTAAAGACTTGCTTGAGGTGAGTTCTCGTAGCCCCACTTTTTACTGTTTTTCCGTTGGGGGAAAATGATACTCAAATGTGTTTTGAAATGTTTTGAATTGAATTGTGCGAAATATGGTTTTGTTTTGTAGGACAAGAATGTATCTTAGACTGCTAGTGAATATTATGAGTTGCATGATTGTTTGGATAGAATGGTACCATAACCCAGCATTTTGTTTGATAGTTTGGTATCGATGGGTACAGCCTACCCAGTACTATGTGTAGTTATTGGAGCGGATGGGTACGCCTACCCAAGTTTGTGTGTGGTCCTGCCCAATTTTATTTGACCAGCTGGTAGCCCTTTATGTGCGTAAGTGACATATGTTATTGATAGGCGGTGATGCTAATGTTTTTCATAAGTTCACTGTCCTACAACACTATATCCACGTTGAAGATATTGGCACAACTAAATTGTTTTAAGCAATTTTTTTTATTTTTTATTAACAACACGTCTAAACTGTATGCAACAAACGTGAAGATAGTTTTGGAATTAGAGATTAATTGGTACATTAACTGACTAGTCAGTGTGCGGGCGCATTGCATTTGTTTGTGTATTGAGATTTGGTTTGCTAAAAGACTTTGCTTGAGGTGAGTTCTCGTACCCCACTTTCTACTGTTTTATCGTGTGGGAAAATGATACACAAATGTGTTTTGAAAATTTTTGAATTGAATTGTGCGAAATATGGATTTTTGTTTTAGGACAAGATAAGTGGCTTATGACTGCTATGTGAATAATATGTGTTGCATGAATGTTTGATCGTAAGGGTACGCATATCCAGCATTTGTTTGATTGTTTGGATCGATGGGTAGCCTACCGCGAGTAATTTTGTAGTTATCGGAGCGGATGGGTACGCCTACCCAAGTTTGTGTGTGGTCCTGCCCTAATTTTAGTGCTCCAGCTGGTAGGCCCTTTAGGTGCGTAAGTGACATATGGTTATTGATTAGCGGTGATGCTAAGGTTGTTTGCATATATTCACTGTCATACAACACTATTGTCCACTGTTGAAATATTGGCACAACTTTTGGGTTTAAGGTCAAACCTACGAGCTCATCAACATTAGTTTTGACGTTTTCGGGTATCATTTACAGGTGAAGTAAAAGAAGAGTAGTTTGGTGATGTGTAATAGCAGACTTAGAAGTATCCCGAGGGAAATTTCATGTGAAGTCTTGCTTGCTTGTTGTTTGATTCTAGTATTTGGATATTTTGGATTAAGTTTGGATTATGGACCCCTGTGAGGGCATTCAAATAACTGTAAGAGATTGTGGATTTTATTTGCGATTTGAGACATCACTCGAGGTTGTTCGAGGTTGATGGTCTTCATAGCACTTGAAGTTTATGCAATGTAGTTTTCTCTATTTTGTATCTTGTGTTATGATTGATCATTATGTTGCATTCCTGAGTTTCCGCCATTGTCGGGATATGACACTAGTGTCCTTCCGATCACACTGATAAAAACTAGAGCTCAACTATACCTTAGTCATATGCAAGTAAGGTGCATTTTTTCCCGCTAAGTGTGGCATCTTGTTGCGGTTGTCGTAAGAGACTTCTACAAGAAGTTTTACAACTCCCTAGGTAGTGTACATAATCCTTGTAGTGTAGTATAGGCAAGACTCGGGGGTTGTTATCATTCTCTAGGGGAATAGGTTGGGAAGGCTTGATCGCGGTCTAACAGAATTCTAAAGGTTGAGAGAAGATTCTTTTTGTGTTTTTTTATTTATAGGAAAGCAGGTAAATCATATATTTGAGAGGTTTGGTTGGTTTTAGCTATTAAACTAAATATAAACTATGCTACTGGTGATAACAATATAATAAAAGACTGTGTTTATTTAATCATGTATTACTCCCTAGATTGCTTCTCCTAGTGTTGTTGCTTTGTCACACTTGTGATGATCTATGTAATTATTTCCTAAGTCGTGAAGGAATTACACGAACCCGCCGTCTATTTAACATTTTGTTAAGGCAGCGCACAAGTAAGGTAGTGAGAAGACTATTACAAGGCCCCTAAGAGTATATTAAATGCATTTGAAATATATTAAGAGTGGATCAACCATATAAGAGGCAAGGTAGTATAAAGACTGTTACCCGATGGTATCCTTTCTACACAATCATGTTTTCCTAGACATATCAACAGCGATATAGACAAAAGCTGGTTTCCTAAGACCTAACATGCATATTCATCACAAGAAGCAACACCATTGAGATCTACATCCTAGGTTTTATACCATCATAATGTATAAGATGACACATCATCAAATACCCCTACACTTGGGATTTGCTTGTCCTAAAGCAAATAGGCTTTTCTACCTAGACAATAGCAATATGAGGGTCATTTTACCTACTCTTTTAAAGTATTTTACAACACAACCTTCTAGACCTTGTAATTAAAATCACAGAAAGTACATACTCGCACCTTACATAAGTATTTGTGATTCTCTCTTTTACTCGGGTGTATAATAAATTATAACATAAAGGGGAAACAAAAAATCAACACTCATTACCTGTCATAGCATATAAATTACCATAGGCTTGGTAAATTATCAAACCTCCACCGCTAGGCGCAAGCATTATTCATTACTATTTAAGAGATCTTTTTAGAGGGTTGTAGGGTGTAGGTGTAAGATAACATATAATGGAAACGGAAACGGATGGGATACATTTGGGTGGCTTTGGGTGAATTTAGAGTGGAAGGGTTAGCTAATTATTTCACGTAAAACACTTGTGGTTTGGATTGCTAAAGCAATACTTCAGACTAAGATATACAAACTCTACATCAATCTCTTTCTTTTTCTTTTCTATTTTTCTCTTTTTTTGAATAACATAATACATCATAACATGGGGTTTATAACACGTACCCCTACACTTGAGCTTTTACATGCTCGATATTTACAATCTAACTAATGACCCAATTTGAGGTGGATCAAAATAACATAGAGATCATCTAACAAACATATGGGGGTATTGACTTAACTTTTCTTCCCTATTCTTCCGCGAAATAAATACTACCATGAATCCCAATCGTCCCAAAACAGTATTTACAAGGATAAGGACTTAGCAACCATGTACTCAAATAATTAACTTGGGTTAAAACAATAATGTACTAAAAGCGAGTACATACAAGGTAGGCTAAGGCGATTTGGGTGTAACAATTGGTGTAAGGGTGAACAATGTTCTTCATTAATAGTCCGGCTTAACCAGAAAATTATGAAACCGTAACAAGTATATGGGGGGCGGGGCCTGGGCGCTCGGAGGGTTGTACTAGGGGTATCCTACACTAAAGGTGAGTGCATGGCAAGGGTGTGGGATAGTTATATGATCGGTGTGACCATCATAACAATTACAGGTTTAAAACATAGGTTAATCCTAATGCCTCTTATCAAGCAAATCCTAACACTTACTATGCGGTCTCGGGATGCATCACAAAAACAAGTTCTAGAATTTAATATACTACCGGTACACTCTCATAATCCTAAAGTAACCAATACCAATGTTCCAAAAAAGGCGACAAAACCACGCATACACATCCGTAACGACGGAATAGACACACATGATTGCTCACTCCTTAACTCGAACAAGCTAAAGGTATAACATCTAAGGGCGAACCTTACATTTTGGGGGTGGAATTTGAGGGTTTTTGTGCTAGTAATATAAATTCCTATCCATGAGACGCTCTTAATACTTGGTTTTCGTCGGTATGTGTCATAAAAAAATTTAAATTTGGGTCAAAATCACCTCTTATGCTATGTTTCGATATATTACCCATTATTTTAAGGACAAAGCAAATGGCAAATGAAAGAATAGTTTCTAAGGCTTATTTTCCCCCTACACTTAAGTTGAACATTGTCCCCAATGTTCTATAAAAGTACCCATAAAAACGAATAAAGGGAAACAAAAACAAGGAAAAGAAACTAGTACTCCCCTGGTTTGCTCAATAATGGGAAAAAAACATGCGATAACTTGTTAAATCGTCCTTACAATTCCTAGTAATAAGAATGTCATCTACATATAACAATATTGCAGTAAATGCCTCCTTTTGTTTCTTAACAAAGAAAGAATAATCATTTTTGGACTGAGTAAATCCCAAGCTTTGTAAAAATTTTGAAAGCTCATGATTCCACTGTCTGGATGCTTGTTTAAGACCATATAGAGACTTCCTTAGCTTGTAGCCTTAGCCTGGAGAAGCACCATTATAACCAACTGGTGGTTGCATATAAATGTCTTCATCAATGAAACCATGTAAGAATGCATTATTGATGTCCAATTGATGAAGTTGCCAACCTTTTGCAGTAGCTAAAGCAATCAGAACCCTCACAGTAGCTAGTTTTGCTATAGGAGAAAAGGTATGCTTATAATCTATGCCTTCCTTTAATCAAAACCCCTGATTACCAGCCTAGCTTTGTATTTGTCAATAGCCATAGTGGCCTTATATTTGATCTTATAGACCCATTTGGAAGAAATAGCTTTATGACCAGCAGGCAAAGAGGTTAACTCCCATGTATGATTTTTCTCTAAAGCATTAAGTTCATCCTGCATTGCTTGTACCCATTCAGGACTTTTGCTGGCTTGATGATAAGAAAAAGGTTCAGTTAAAGAAAAAACGTTGGCTAAGAAAGCAATATGATCATCAGGAATATTCAGGAAATCTTTTTGAGTAAAAAGGAGGTATTTAGGGTGTTTGGATGGAGAAGTAGTATATGTTGTATTGGCAGAGGATGCAAAACTTTTAGGTGTAACAAAATCCTTTAACCAAGCTGGTTGATTAGGATTCCTTGAAGACTTTCTTGTAGGCCTAGAATTAGAAGGAGCAGTTGTAGTAGGAATAGATTCTGACATAGCAGGCTCAGGTGGAACAACTTCCTCTATAACTTCTGAATTCTGAGAAGCTTGAGGTGCAGGAACAACTTCCTCAAATGTATGAAAAGAAGGAAAGTCTCCAGTAAAACTAGAACTTGTAGCAGGCTGATTTTTTAATGGAAAAATCTTCTCTTCAAAAGAAACATCCATGCTTTGAAAAACTTTCTTTGTACTCAAGTCATAATGAGTATATCCCTTTGAGTTAGGTGGATAGCCAAGCAGAACATATTTTAAGCCTCTTGGTTCTAGCTTGTCTCTATGAGGCAAAGTGACAGAAGCATAACACAAACAGCCTATTACCCTCAAGTGACTGTAAGAAGGAACTGTCCCATTTGATTTTTCATATGGAGTCTTCTAATCAAGTATTTTCATTAGCATCATATTAATCAGATAGGTAGCTGCTAATGTACAATGTCCCTAAAATTGAACATGAAAATTGGCTTGAATCCTGAGAGCCCTTGCAGTCTCTAAAAGATGCCTATGCTTTCTTTCAACCACTCCATTTTGCTAAGGTGTGTAAGGCATAGTTTTCTGATGTAGAATCCCTTTTGAACTTAAAAGGGCTAAGCAATCTTTGTTCATAATTTTAGTCCCATTATCAGTCCTTATTGTTTTGATGACTGCTGAATATTGTGTTTGGACATAAGCTAAAAACTGAGACAAAACAATTAATATCTGATCTTTTGTGTGAACTAAATAAGTCTAAGTAGCTCTTGTGTAATCATCCACAATAGTAAAGAAATAATGAGCTCCATTGAGTGCTGGTTTCTTATAAGGGCCCCAAAGATCCATATGAACTAACTCAAAAGCACAAGAGCTAACAGTTGTACTCTTAGGAAAAGACAGCTTATGATGTTTTGCTAAAGAACAACTTTTCCAAGAAAAATCCGTAGTATTGAAATGTTTACAATTATGGATATGAATCAACTTTGAAACAGAAGTATGACCAAGTTTAGAATGAAAAGTATGAATATATACATGCTGCTTAGAAACAGAATTGCTATAAGCAAGCTTATTCAAGGATTTAGGAAATGTAGAGTTTACGTGTGATTGACATAAAGAAGAAACATTATGGAAGAAGGTTGTAGGATCAAGCATAGGCTTGCATATATAGAGGCATTTGGACCCTTTTCCTATAGCAACAATTTGATTAGTTGAAGGGTCCTGAAAGGCAAAGTTATTGAGGTAAAAGTGAGCATCCAATCCTTGATCTCTAATCAATCTACCCACAGAAAATGGATTAAGTTAAAAATCAAGAACATAAAAAACATTGTTAAGGGTTAGGAAATGTGTGATTTTAACTTGGCCAACAATAGTGACTATTTTGGTTCTCCCATCGGGCAAATGAACAATAATTGGTTGTTGTAGAGTTTTGACAGATATGAAAAGGTGCAAATGGGGAGACATGTGATCTGAGGCTCCTGTATCACTTATCCAATCTAGTATAACATCCATACCAGGGTGACATAACAGAGCAAAAGCAGAGGTGAAACATGAAAATATACATGCATAATGCATAGAAGAACTGGCATGATAAGCATTTGCAGTTCCTTCATCAACTACCCCTTTGCCCTTGAACATTTTCATCACTTCTGAATAAACAGCAGCTACCAACTTTTGATCAAACATTCCATTCTTTCCCACACCAATGCCATTTTCATATCCCATATCAAAAGGAGTATCCCCAGCCATATGATCATCCAAAGTCACTTGAGCAGCCATTCTTGCACCTTTCTTGCCTTTCTTTCCCTTGTACCAATCAGGATAACCAATCCTCTTAAAACATTGCTCAATCAAATGCCCTTCCTGATTACATCCCGTGCAAACTTTCTTAAACTCAGTTCTACTAGAATTATTGTTTTTAAACTCTCTCCTGCCATTGTTGGTTGCCTTATTACCATTCAAATTTACAAAGAAAAAGATGGGTTCAAAAGAGGGATGAGTAACTTGTTTTTGCTTCTCTATCTATTGCACAATATAATAAGCCTTGTTCACATTAGGCAATGGATCCATTCCTAAGATCTAACTCCTAACAACTTCATATTCATCACTTAACTTCATCAAGAACTGCATCAATTTGGATCTACTGTCCATTTCCAAGAACTTATCCAAAATACCACAAGAACAATCTCTCATTTTACCACAAGTACAAGTAGGCAATCCAGTCAAATTATGCAATTCATCCTAACATCTCTTAAGCTTATTGAAATAAGAAGCAATGCTAAGATTACCCTGAGAATATGGCTTAATTCCCTTTCCAACCGGTAGATGAGTGGTCCATTACTTTGTCCATATCTTTCAGCAATTTCTTTCCATAATTCTTGTGCAGACTGTGTATACAAGAAAGCATTAGATAACTCTGTAACCATAGAATTCAACACCCAACATGTCACCATGTAATCACATCTGATCCATCTTTGATAATTCACATCAGTAACCACAGGTTGCGCACAAGTTCCATCAATAAACCCCAATTTTAACTTAGCCCCCAAAGCCATCTTTATATTTCTACTACAACCAAGAAAATTACCACCATTGAAAGGTGTTTAGGTCAAAACCATTCCAGGATGATCAGAATTACTAATGCTTAATGGATCATTGATTGAATTATCAGAATTGGAAGGTAAAGGAGTGTTTGGGATAGGACTTGTTGAAGGCGCCATTGATGAATCAAGAATGTAAGAAATCAAAAAACCCTAAACAATGAAACGTAAATTGACTCAAAACACTTTAATCTTTCAGAACAAGAAGCTTAAACAAACAATGAGTCAAAAATCAATTGACAGTATATCAATTGAATCAAGAACTAGGGTTTAGATTGAGCTTGTTAGGCTTTGATACCATATAGACGCGAAATAAAATAGAAGCAAAAGCTTAATGATTTGTTATTAATTTGTTAAAGTGTTACAAGAAATGAAGAAGATACAAGTATTTATAAGCGGTAAAAATGAATAACTGCTATCAAACTAACTATTGAATTAGTTACACTAATGATCCTTGTATGTACAAATGTTACATTATGAGCCCCTGTAGTATGTTGATCTTCAGTAGTTGTTAAGTCTTTTCATTTCAGTTTAGTTTTAAACGTGTAAAAACACACACTCTTCTCCCTTACTCTCTCTAATCATTGTAACAAATTCATAACCGCTTTGTAACAAACTTTCAACCATTGATAATACAAGTTTACTTTCGATCCTCTGTTTCTTATTTTCTTGAAGATCCAAGTGTTTGTAATCTGCTACGAGTTTAAATTGACTCTAGTGGTGTGTATCAGGTTCTTGGGTTAGAAGATATGATATAAATACACTTTGTATGAGCTTTGAGAGAGATACAAATCTACAACGAATGTTGGATACAAGAAAATATAGATGGAAGAAAATTAAAAAAAAAAACATAACCAATCTAAAAGCTTATTGCATTGGAGATGTTGTTACTTTGATGTCGTAACATGTGAACCCAATTAAATTACATTGAAAAGTACCCGCCGTTGCAACACGTAGACGGCTGAGTAAACAACTTTTGTTTGTGGAGATGTAAAATAAACATAAGAAGTAGCTAAGTATGATATGTAGTTCTTTTATTTCAACCTATTATATTGTATTCATTGTTACCTCTTTAACATCACAGACAGGATATAAAACATTTTTTACCCATGTTGTATGACTAACATATGTGACAGCAAGTAAGCAAGGTTTTTCTCTGACATTTTGTGAAAACACCAATATCATAATTCACAAGTTCATTTTTATTATAGAAACTCGTTATTATTAGAAATGCGATATGGGTTAATTAAGCAGCTGGTGAGATACAAAGCTAAATGATAGGTCTAATCTATGAATTTTGTTTTCTACTAAAACATGCAGGCTTTAGATACTGCACTCATTTTCGTTTTCTACTGGCATTGCCACTCAATGGAATAAATGCGTTATAACCTCGTAGGTAAACTTTATTTCATGGAGATAGTTAAGAGATTGTATACCATAGAGCGACTTCAAAAATAGCTTTCTGAACCTTTAGTAACTTGATGTTGTGTAATATATAATTTTATTTTTGGTTTCTTTAGTGAGTGTTTTTGTTAGCAGGAACCGATTGAAAAGGCTATAGTAGTGACTTTTATTTTTTTCAAGTTACTGAAATCATGTCACTATAAGGGTGCGTTTGGTAGTAGTGAGAAGTGAGTACAATGAGCACTAAGCAGTTAGCAGTTAGGAGTGAGGTAAGCAGTAGCGTAGATGTGAGCATTAGTCGTTTTCTTCTATAAAAATGTTTGGTAAACATAGTTGTAGTTGTAGTCATAATATGTAAAATAGTTCATAAATCTAATTTCATGGAGCGTTGGAAAATGAGCAGTACAAAGAATAAGAAAAGACAAAGCTAATTGATGTTGTCAAACGAGCATTAAAAAGTTGACGCTCACCGCTCCTAGATGCTCCAAAACGCTCTGCGCAAACCCTAAATCAAGTTTCTATTACCGTTATTAATCCTAATAGTTGTGTGAGTATATCGCACCACAAATTTTTTTAGTTCTCTTAAGGGTTATTGATCCTAATTTTTGAGTGCATATATTATACAAATATGGCTGCTTTAAAGTTATATTTGTACATCCATTTACTTCATCAATATGTCTCTAGATATTTGGTGATATTACAGGAGCTCGTTCATATCTGTAAATAAAAAGTGGTTAGAAGACTGAGAGGATGGAGATAGATCAAGACTAGTGAATTGAGATTCGGGAAGAGTTGTTGAAGATTCAAATAACCAATCGTCACGATAAGCTAATATGGCCTCTTAGTCTGATGGGACGATTTTAGTGATTTTGCTTAAAAGTCGAAGATGAACTCATACCCACAAAAATGTCATTTCACAATTTAGGATATTTTCGCAAATCAAGCTCTTGAATTGGTCCAATACATTTCCAGAGGCGTCAAGTGTGATAATTACATGTATTCGATGTGCAATCTCGTTACAAAGGATGTACACAGTCTTTTTTCTAATTGTGCAGTAGTTGCTTAAGTAGTGGTCCTTAGTCCAAACTTCTGTCTTGGTGGCATATTGACCAATCGCAAGTTCCCTTTTTATTAATTCAACCCATTTAGCTAGCAGGTCTTAAATCAATTCTAAAGGTTGTAGTGGCTTTTTCGATCTGGTGTAGGTCCTTGGAAGCAGCTGTCTGATGAAAAGGTCTTCGATAATAGTTTATGGTCATCGTTTAGTCATCCAAATAAGTTTCAAAGATTGTAGCAAGGTGAGATCACTGTGGTCGAATTAGATCAGAGACCCAAATGGCGCCTCTTTTCCAATGGGTACTCCGCTAGCTTCTTGCTTATTTCTTGCAAAATTAAATGTCATATCATCTAAAAAACAGATATTCTTTTCGTACATCATATTCCTGGGTATTTCAACATTTTTTTCTTGGATAACCTTGAAACCAAACCCTTTTTACAAAACTCTTTTAAACAACTACAAGGAAAACTAAAAATAACTTGTTGCTGATTAAGATCGAGCGTGAAAGTTACATTTAGATATATACTATTTCAAAAAGTTTCCAGTAGTGAAACTATAAACATATCAATTAATTTGTTTCGTCTGTTAATAATGTCATAAAAACAAAAACTAATCAAAGAGTCCTGTTGTCATAGGTAAAAATCTATTGCTATCTGCAGTTTTCTGGTAATATATATGTAGTATTTTCCAAGGTTGTATCAACCGCACAGACTGGTAGACCAGAAACTTGGGGAGCCACCGGTTCATTTTCTTTAGCTAAACCGCCTGTTAGCGAATGGAGAAAAACTGACGTATTTGGGTGAATACAGGGACAAGCCTGTAAAACAGGTATCATTTTTTGGCGTGTCTAAACTTGTTGTACGTACCATTTGTATGGTATTTTTTTAATGTTTGAATGATATATTAGCCATTTGTAATGGACAAATTTAAGCGATATATTAGGGATATTCATTTTTGTAGGTTATAACTAATCATCGCGTCATCTGGTTTTTGGGACCTGTAAGCTCGTTGGGGTGTCCTGTACGCTACTCCCCTTACTTTCTTGAGAAGATTGGACTTTGGTGGACACAATAAAAAGAGGTAGGTCGCTAGACATGGCCAGTTGCGTCTAGCAAAACTGAAGATCATATGTCAGCTTTTGGAGATTGTGCGAGTCACTCATAGTTTACATTAGTTTGTTGGTTTAAACGGGGACTTTATGGTTTGGTGCCATTTACATGTTTGTGCCACAGTCTTTTGGATAAAAGCTTCTGGTATCTGTTTGTTTGCATAGTCATTAAATTAACTAGCTATTATATAAAATCACAACTTCAGAAAATACCATGTGATGGTCTGCTTGCTGTAGGATGCTGGATATTCAACAGCTTCTTAGATAGTGCAAGAAAATAAATTACGTAGCATTTTACGAAAATTAATGTTTTTAAGAATATAGATAAATATTCATTCCTAGCTAATACGAGTAGCTACCTCCTGGTCCCCAAGAAGAGACACAAACTCAAATAAACTAGCAACAGATTAATCAATGCAGGGGAAAGCAGACGTGACCATATAGTCAGCAGAGGAGATCAGCTAGCTGGACAGCGTAGATGTTTTTTAGCTTTTTTTTCAAACAAAAAAACATTGTTCCAAAGATGCTGAAAGAAGCTAGCATATTATAAGGACGCTGAGCTTCCATGAAAGAACTAGATCCAAGACTTTTTATCAAACACTTAAACCAAAATAAAAATCACCTGACAAGAAATTATGTTCAACAAAGTGAACAAACGAACCAGAACGTAAAACCTCCAACACCCAACCACGCAAGGACAACACAAAGGAATTTGAAAAGAAAAAAAAGGCACAACAGCATCCAATTCTTAAGCAAAACAATCCGAACCACCAAAGTTGAAATAGCAAGGAAAATTCAAAAGTTGCACCAGACCATTACAACTTACCAATGTACCAAACTAACATAGTATAGTTTTCCTATATTACCACAAATCTAACCATGCCTATCGATCCCTATCTTGACTGATCCCTACAAGCTGGGCTCAACAACTTCTCATGTAATTCTTTGCAACTTCTGAGCTGAACTCAGAAGGGTTTCTGTTTGTAACGCACACAGAAGTCTCAGGTTCAATTGGCTCAGACTGAGGTAAACCAGGACCTGAAGCAGGCGGCCCATTAGAGAGGCTAATCAACCCAAGCGCTGAGATAATTTCATCATTCGAAGATGTTAATAAAGACTGTGAAAAAGTCATGGTATGCTGCGCCAGTTGGACCTTTTTCACCCCAAGTGCAGATACTAAGCAGTTGTTTTTTTTCTGTAATATGACGGTTATGCCCACCCAGCTGAAGCCTCAAATTTTTTGGCATTTCTTTTGGAGCCATCTCTGTACCCTTTTTACTTCCACGAGACAGAGAAACCTGAATCACAACAGAATAAATGAACATTAAAATTTTTGTCCCAAAATAAGTGTCCATTGACAGTTTAATGATCTGTGATTATTAAACTCTTTATAGTCAAATGTCGAATTTACCCGTACATAATTTTGAAGGTAAAATTAAATTAAGTTTTGTGATTGTGTGTAACTAAGGGCGATTTGAATTATTGGCAATTTATTTTGTAACTGGACAATTATTTTAGAGAATTTAAAATAGAAAGTTTGACACATATTTTGAGGGTCATAATAGTTGTTCCTGAACCTATATCAAAACGGGATTGATGTATTAGTGTTGGATATGTCAAAACTTATGTCTGATATGATTATGGATCATAACATTGAGAACCTTTCTTAACATTGGGATAGATAAATAAAAAAGACAGAACACAAGTACCTTTTTGGTTCCAGAAGTGCTTGCTTCACATCTTACAGAAGATGAAGTCTTTCTACCTCGTTTACCCACGTTACGTTTGGATACAACCTTTGACCTTTTTTTACCTGAGCGTTTCAACAAAGACGTCTTCTTTTAGAGCCACTTCTCTCAGGTGCGACACTCTTAGCTTTGGACTTTCTGCTATGTTTCTTCAAAGAAAACTCATCAGAATCGTCTTCAGGACTATTGCTTTCACTATCATCATTGAGTAAATTTGCAACACCACGAATGCGTTCATATTCCTGTTTGTATACATCACTCAACTTTCGGTATTTCCGTGGTCGTTCCTCATCGGTGTCAGACATGTCTCTGGAAGCTGGATCCAAGTGTCCACCGTTAGCATATACGTAAAATAAATGGTATAGCTCATAATTGTGCATACAAACATATGAACTATATTATGCAGCTGATTATAAACATTCATCAACTAAAAATCCTTGAGTCTGATCGTGGCTGTACCTAGTCCATAAGCCACCTTAAAAGCCCACACACAAAAATAAAACAAAAAACAGCCCCCTCAAAAGGAACTTGACGTTTTAACTGGTTCGGGTATATCACTCTATATTAACCGATTATATATGTCATATAACTAGTTATATCATGTTTACAAATTAGATATTCACACCTTTGACTAAGAGAATACATGAGGCACCGAGTAACACGAACTCCAAACTCTAGTCTAGATACTTTTCTTGATATACTACTCTTAGTGCCAAAAGTTCTAGAAAAAAAAAAAGTGAACACAGATAAACTCTAGATAAACAAAAGCCCATTCCTTTACGACATAAAACGATATAAAAGATCCTAAAGAACACGTTTAAATTGTAAATAACACTCTTTGCCAAAATGCCAAACAAAAAATAATAAACGTTGAAGTATCTAGTAACAATTACTATAAGGGCATTTGTTAAATGTAAATTGTAAACTTTTATGTGTGGGTTGGGCCTTAATAAATGATAAGTGGGTTTCATATATGTACAGTTGTACATCTAAATGGGCCTATCTGTATTTCCATTCTTCCTTCTTCTTCACAGACATCAAATCCATATAACTGGTAAAACCTTATTTTTCTTTCATCTTACGACTACCCATTTCAATTATTTGAAGAACCCAAATGATGGTAATTTGGATGGGGTATGCACCTCATTTCAACTGGGTATGCACTCCTTGTAAATTCATTAACAAAACTTCAAAACCTAATTTTTTTTTACACTACACAAAGGAATCACAGGTAGTTCAAGTGCATACCCTGTGGTGGCTTTAGTGTCTGCTCAACTAAAAATCCTTGATCGTGATGACTGAGATTCTGAGGTTCCATTAAGGGTTCTTTATGGGGTTATAAGCATGGGATTTTCTAGCTGCCGTTGCGCTTTAATTACCTCTTGTTTAGCAAATCTTCTATTCTTTTAGTACTATTATTTTGTTGGGGGGTTTTGATAGGGGGCATACAAGATTTAGTTCATACTTGTTTCCAATATTTCAACTAAAGTATAAACAAATTGTCTGACATTAAGCTTCACAGTATGCAAAAGTATAAAATATTGCACAACACACATAAAAAAGTATGGCACGAATCACTCCTAAGCCCCTTGAAATACAAAATAATTGTACACGTACACGGTACACATCATATATGGCAAATGCGGCAGTTAATGCAAAGACGGTTTTTTAGATTACTTCAATTCATGATCAAATTTACAACAAAGAAACAGATAGATCTACATTCAATTCGCGAATAGCAATTATGGATAATTATTGAATAGACTACAATCATGAATGTAAACGGTCAACGGAAACAAGAACAAAAAAAAGCGAGAAGCAATGTGTGCTAACACCACTTGCTTACTTTATTCTTAAATGCGATAAAAATCTGAAGAGAAGATTGATAGGTTTAGATCTCGAAACATGGATAATCGTGATCACTTTATTTCAAACACAAAAAATCGTGGATTGATGCACATTAAAAAGTCGAAGTCGAAGAAGATATGCTTACTTTATTCTTAAATGCGGTAAAAATATGAAGAGAAGATTGATAGGTTTAGACCTCGTCACGAAGATAGACGGAAACCTATTATGTGAAATGATGCACAAAAAGATGTGTTTGG
The DNA here is from genome assembly GCA_026074375.1 of Tanacetum coccineum. NCBI lineage: Eukaryota > Viridiplantae > Streptophyta > Magnoliopsida > Asterales > Asteraceae > Tanacetum > Tanacetum coccineum. The sequence continues at coordinate 19,587 of BQNB010015033.1, forward strand.
TGAGTTGCGGGCGAAGCTATAATTTATTGTACATAACCTAGGTCAACGAGGCGGAGCAAACAACGGGCCACTCACTTGTTATACTAAACTAGCTGCTAAGGTAAAAGGGCATTTCCTCGCCACAAGCTTGCAAGACTAAACCAAGGGTATGTATCTTCCTTTTTTAATACGGCTATGTATAAACTAGTAAAATGCTATAAGTTAAACGACAACAATACAACAAAGATTGTAAAGACCATGGTGTTTAAAACTTGTGCACTCCATATCAAGTTACCCTTACGGCTATGACTCAACTCAAAATTTAATAGATAGCTTACCAAATAGGCATTTCCGCATCATTAAAATTGAATAAAATCAGTAAAACCAAAAATCTACATTTTTTTAACGGCAAATATATGTCACAAATAAAAGGACACAATTACTTAGAAAAGCATTCAAGTAATCAAAGGCTTTCTAGTTTAGAAGTTACATAATTGCAACTACTTCATTTTCTTATAATTGTATCATCAAGCAGCGCAGAAGCTAGATAAAAAAACATACTTCATGGTCCTATTCGACAAAAACAACTAGCATTGCAATAGCACTAACTGAGTTGCATAATTATCGACGCCAACGCTGGTATCATAATGCAAACATATACATATATGGGAATGCAAATAAACATATACTTCGCTATCTAGATCGATGAATACAAAAGTGAAAATGCAATACACAAGAAGAAGGTTAACAAGAGAGCAAAAGTGAAGAAAGATCAAACTGACCTCATATATTGGATTCCATGTAAATTTCTTGAAGGGTTTTGTGAAGAACCCAAAGATATGAAATATCCATATAAGATCATGTTCTGTTGATGAAGAAATTAGCTTACTGATCATGATCACTTTGTGCCAAAAATATGTGGAAAATGATAAACAATGAGAGAAGATCTTGATATCTGTTGCACAGGTTCGTAATGAAGCCAATTCTTCTGTAATAGGCCTTTGTAGTTTGACATGGTGCGGTTTGATTTTGTATGAAAAGTAACAGGGGTGTTTGGGACAGCAAGGATTTTAACAGAATAACAAGTAGAAACAGAATATTATACTAATCAGAAAGTAATCGTATTGACAGATACTTACTTGACCTATTTATACATAATGAATCGGTGCCATGTGACAGTTATACCGATTCTACAAAAGTAAAAGACACAACCTAACTTAACTGTTATAACCCTAACAGCCTAAACGACCCAGCCCATTTACTATGTTTCAGTTTTATACCGAAACTTACAGATATTTATACTAAAGTACCCTAAATATTTACTTCTATAACATTAAGGTCCAACAATCACCCCCCCTAATGTTATAGACAATTTTTCCAGCAGCTTTTCCTTCATGTGATGACCACGAAGTCATCATTCTCTGATGTGTTTCCTCCATCCTTTTGATCAGTCACTTGATCATCATCCGTTTCATTGTCGCCTTCCAGGATTACACCAAAGTGAGTTTCTCCTCCTTGAACATTCTTAAAACGTCCACTTGTGTTATCTTTTACAACTCGTAGCCCACTTTTACTTGACCCAACGTGTTCCTGTGGGTTCCCTTCCTTGGCATGATCACAGCCAATTTCAACCTCCTTGGTCTCTTCATACTTTACAAGTCCTTCCTTGTACCAGGCCCTCAAAGTTGTTTCATAGTAACACTTCACCAAATCAATGGTTCGTTTATAGCATTCTTTCAAATCCTCATCATGTTCTTTGGGTAATCCATGTATCATAGCAACATCCTTCCATTTGTTCCCTAAAGAAACACTTAGATAGCCTCCCATGCTATCTACCATTTTGTAAAGACCCAATAAATCGATCTTTACCCTTTCTATGATCGGTGGTAATGGTTCCAACACATCCCGTCTAAGATATACTAAGTAGAACCATTTAAGCATATCTTCGAACCTTTTACTAAGTATATTCCAATTCTCATACACAAGTTTGTCGTCCTTTATTAAATCGAGAAATGATATAAACCTTTGAAAAGAGTTTACCTTGATCGCATACAAAGTTCCATTTACACTTATGTAATCATCATCCAAATAATCTTGTACCATATTTCTGTTCCATTTGAGTTCTTCTAGTCCCTTAATGAGTGGACATGCGTCTTTAGGATCTATTGAATCAAAGTACTCTTCAAGATACTTGTTTTGTTTTGCAATCATACTTTCTGTTTTAACATCACATCCTTTTCCTTTTCCATAATCACTTACACCATCGTAAACTTTCTTGTCTTCTCCGAACATGTAAGAGATTCTACACTTGTCGTGTCCATACGTGATCACAAAACCTTGTGTCGAGACTCAACACGTTTAGAGTTACTTCTGGTGTGTACAACACACAAGGAATCACAATTTCATTTTCATTCGTCTCCACCACCGCTTCTCCAATTCCATGAGAAAAAATAATTTTTTTATGGATCTATGATCAAGATATACCAAAACAATGAAATAAACTTTATTTCTATAAATTTGTCATCATTATCGATGTTTGTTTACATGCCTATCTATTTATACATATCGAAAAGTCATGAACGAAAGGTTGTGTTGGTTCATTCTGTCCAACAGACATGTCCATTCCTTGTAACTGCTATATAACTATTTTTATAACTAACTATGTTTTTTTTACATTGAAACAATATTTTTTGGGGTGGTATGGGGGGTAGGGGTATTTGAATTCTTCTTCTTCTTCCACCAGAATAGGTTTTTTCTCTTGGTTTTGTTTTCAAGGTTGGGTTTCCAGGGGGTGGGCGGTGGGTGGGTGTGGGGGGGGCGGTGATTTGGTTGATGGGGGGGGGGTGGTAGGGGGTGGTAGTTGGGTGCGGTTTGGTGGGGGTGGATTCCCTTGGGTTTGTGGGTGGGTACTACTGAATGGATGTGGTCATGGTCGCGGGGGGGTGATGGAAACTGCGCCGAGGGAGGCTTCAGGTGGCCAGCGGAGAGAGGGGTCCGGGGGGTGGGAAGGGTTCTCACCACCACACACCTTAAGCCCAGTGGGTCGGGTCGCTCTCTGGCCGCTGCGGTCATTTGTGTGGCGGGGAGGGTAGGTGGGGGGGGGGGGGGGGGGGGGGGGGGGGGGGGGGGGGGGTGGTGGGGGGGGGGGGGGGGGCTCGAGCGGGGGGGTATGGGGGTGGTCGTGGGGGGGTGGGGGGGGGGGTGTCGGGGTGGAGGTATGGGGGGGGGGTGTGAGGGGGTAATAGCGGGGGGGGGGGAATATGGGCGATTTCACCTGTCGCCCGGAACCATATCTTTACTTTTCTGGAGTAGTGAGTATAATCTTTGTCCTTGGTTTGTTTCAAACTGGCTAGGGATCGGATTAGGGTAGGGGAGGTGGGGGGGGAGGGGGTGGTGGTGGAGGCTCGTGGGTGGGGGCACGGGGGATGTTCGTGCGCGGGGGGGGTGTCACTGCGGCATTTGGGCGGGGGGGGGGGTGGGGGGCGGGGGGGTTGGTTGGGCGGCGGAGGAAAAATTTTGTTTTTGTACCACCGGGTGTGAAAGGGAACGCCGCGGGGGGCGGGAGGGGGGGCGCGTTGTACCTAGGGGGTGGGGGAAAGGTGCTTGTGGTTTGCCTTGGGCGGGGGGGTTCGTGGCAAACTACAGGAAGGGACAAGCGGGTGAGGGGAAGGGGGTCCAGAGGAAGGGGGGGGGAGGGGGTGGGGGAGGGTACTGGGGGCTGGATGGGGGGGCACGGGGAGGACGTTGTGGGGGGGGGTGGGGGGGGGGGGAGGGTGGGGGGGGTGGGGTTGATTGGTTTTTGGTTATGGCGGGGGGGGGAGGGGGGGGGGGGGGGGGGGGGGGGGGGCAGGTGGGTTGTTGGTTGTGGGGTGTCTGGGCGGTGTGGTGTGGGGGGGGGGGGGGTGCGTGCGTGGTGGGGGGGGGGGCTGGGAGGGTGGGGAGGGGGGGGGGTACGGGGGGTGGTGGGGGGGGGTGGGGGTGGGGAGGAGGTGGTCGTCGTCCGCTTCGGTGGTGGGTGGGGGTGTGGTGTGGGGGGGTTGGGGGGTGGGGGGGGGTTTGGTTGCTGTTGTGTTTTTTTATTCTTTTTCTCTCTGTATTTCTTTTCTTTTATTTGATTTTATTTTTTTATTTTATTTTTGTTTTTAATTTGGCTTCTTTGTCATGTTTGTCGTATTTTTTTCTTTTGTCATTCTTTCGGGTTGCTCTATTGGCTTCTGACACATTCATTTGGTGCTTATGGTAGGTGAATGTTAGGAGCAATATAAAGGGTGCTTGCTTTGGTTTTGGGCTTTGTGATCTAAGGGTTCTTGGTGGTTAATAGCTTTCCTATGACATTTATCTTAATTAGTGGTTTATTCGGCTTTCATAGATTCACCTTAATCAGTTGTGATTACTTCTATTCAATACTCTAGAGTTTCATCACTTCACACTTGCGTTATCTAGATTTTTTTCTTTTTGATTTTTCCCTAATCAGCTTCTCTTTCATCTATCAGCGTATCTATCCACAATGGTTGATTGCTCCTTTGATACAGCGTGGAGGAGTTTCATCGAATTGTTCATTGTTGAGTAAGCATTCACTTTGATTTTCCTAGTGTGTTATAAGAATAGATAATAGGAACGTTTTACTATTTTGGGAGAAGATTAACCTAGAAAGACTACACTTGACAGTAGATAGACATTTAGGAGATTAATGAAAGAAAGAACACTAAGGTACGACTTTAGGTATGGTTAAGTAGGCTTTTGGTTGTTAGATTAGGATAGAAAGCCACTTGCTAGAGTTACGCAAACACTTCTAAGAGATAATACAAGAGAATAGAGTTATCAGCTACGCTGCTCAAGATTTATTGTTCATAATGTATTTAGTATTTTGACCATAGGATAGGAACTGCTTATATTAGACTTACGCCACAGTTGTTAAGTAGATATAATGTTGAAGTATGCTACTCTATGGCATTAACGATCCAAAACCAAGAGAGAGCCCTTACCCTTTTATACGGCGTACCCCCCAATGATTTGCTTTCTGTTTTCTAGGTGTCAGTATAGTTCTAGTTCTATTTACTTGAAGTAACAGTCCTAGTTTTTCCATCTTCAAGCATCGCCATGTTATTGAGATTGGTGCGTTATTCTTACCGTATTACGAGCCTGAGAAGCGGAGAGTAAGTTATTGATAGTAAACTAACAGTTGAATCACAAAATTCTACCTAACTAATGCCAACTGTTCTATTATCAAATTCGTACTACTCGTCTGATCGTAGTCCTCTTGTATATGATCACTATATTGTACACCTAGTTGAATTTGTAGGATTTGTTCTTACTAATATTATTTCGATTTGATCGAATGTCTTTGAGCGTTATATCCTTGGGAATCTAGTCACTAAGACTTATACCTAGTAGTAAGTAATTCAACTATGACTAAGTGTGTAAGGTTTCCTCCGCTAACTCATACGGCGGATGGCACCAAATAGATATCCATTGTGGAGAAGTTCTAGATCTAGTTTTTGGAGAGCTAAATCACTCTAGTCTTTGTGACTTAGCTGTGAGCTTCGTTGTTCCAATTTTTGCAGAGCATCACAAAAATGTTGATCAAACTTAATCCTAGGTAAGTTTCTAACTAATTCTTTAGAGGCTAACGATTGAATGAGACGCATATTCGCGTGACCTAATCTCCTATGCCACAAAGTGGAATTTTCATCAATCGTTGCTAGACAAATTTTATCCTTAGGCTTATTTCCTAACTTCATTACGTATAAGCCTTTCTTCCTAATACCTCTACCTATGACTTTACCATTCCTAGTGATTTCACTATCATGTTCAGAGAAAGTTACTTTACACTTATTGTCACATATTTGTCCTATACTAAGCAAGTTAAATCCTAAGTTATCAACATGTTCTACATTATCTATTTTGAGAGAGTCATTAGAAATCGTACCTTTGCCAATGATGTTACCGCGAAGATTACTACCAAAAACAACATTACCTCCATTGTATGCCTTGTAAGTGGAGAAGAGCTTTCGGTTACCCGTCATATGTTTAGAGCATCCGCTATCCTTGATCCATTCATTGGGTTCCAAGTCGACTCCAAGGCATATCTATTTATATAAGACAATAACTCAAACATTTGGTCCCCAATATCTCATGGGTCCAAAGTTGTTAGTGCCAAACATCCCTTGCATTTGATGCAATTGGTTGGGATGTGAAAATGGAAGACACATTTCCCATGGCATGTAACTTTGTTGTGGAGGATTGTTCCAAGTTATAGGAAAGCCATAAGGTCGGTTTTGTTGACCAATGTGTCTTCTTGGTTGCGGTGTTTTAAGACGAGAGTAATTATTGTTGACTCTTCTAGGAAGTGAAGTTTTTGATCTAAAGTTTGATTTTGAAAATCCTACTCCGGGTTTTGACAATGGTTTGTAATAAAATTGTTTGACTTCATAGTCACTAGCTACAGGAACTTTAACTTTGTTTACAATTATGTGTTTTGGTCTAGGACCCAAAATGGATTTTTGAAAGAAAACACTCTTCTCAGATATTGGCGTTTCTGGTGGCGGTCCCTTATTTATTTTGGGGGCCGCCAGAACATTAAGGGGGCCGCCCATGTTTATGGGGCCGTCCCTATGGGCCGCCCATGTTTAAGGGCCGTCCCTATTTATGGGACTGCCTCCATCAGAGGCGCCTTTTTCTGAAGTTTTTACAAGTTTTATTCTTTATTTCCACTAGATGATGCTTCAAATGATGTAACCTAAAACCTAATTTATAACCGGAAGGTTTTTTGTGATTTCTTACGCTTCCATTAAAAGCAATGTGTATCTTTTCAAAATTTATTTAATTAGTGGATTCATCTTTGAGTGTTTCATTCTCTAACTTTGAGTACATGACACATTGCACATTCGGGGATCAACTCCCTTGTTTATTCTCGAATATGGACTAATTTATATTTTAGTTCTCTAGCTCATTTTCTAAGTTATTCTGTGGGCTTTTAGTCTTTTATTTTAGTGAATTATCTTTAGACTCATTTTACATAATTTATCATATTCATTTGTCCCCCCTTAAAGTTATATCATCAATTAATGGAGTTTGCATCACTAATGTATAAGAGGAGGATTCGGAACATACCTCTCTTTGATGCCTTTGAAGCTACAAAAGACAAGTTTCCGTCTTTGACCTTCTCATCATCTTCATCACCTCTATTGCTCCCAAGAACCTCCCGACACTGAAGTCTCTTTGGTCTTGTCTTTCGGCGTGGGTTTTGGCATTCTCAATTAAGATGATTCGGGTTGGTTCGACACATCTAAACATTTTCTTATCATTTTTACCTGGGTCTTGTCATCCGGCTTCTTTGGAACATTTTTTTGTCTTTCCGAGGTTGTTTCACTGTAAAATCTTCCTCTTCTCTTAAAGAATAGAAATTTCCTTGAAACTCTCTTACCGCCATGGGACTTAAACTCTTCGTCTTCAACTCCGGAAGTCGAAACTCTTCTTCACTAGATTCTTTCTTAGCTTTAAATGCATAACGAGATTTTTCTTTCAACTTTTGCTATTGACGATTTAAGAATCTTTCTTGATGATCATATTATGGACTGTGAGGTTTCCAATGAGCTCATACAAAGGAAGATAGTGATGTCAAGTTCATTTTGATTCTGTCAATTGCTATGACCTTTGCTCTCCATTTAGGATTGTAGATCCTTAAGAAACTTCCTTACGTAAGTTCTTTACTAGAATAACCTTCATAAAGGCTTTAAAGACTAGTAATTAATACTATTTAAATCTAGCAAAGCATTTCTATAGATTCGTCTTATGAGAAATGACCGAATTGTTCATATTGTTGGACCAAAAGGTCGATCTTATTATCTTTGACTTGACTATTACCTTGGATGGGTGATTAATTACACAAGTGTTTTCCAAAATTTCTTTTGCCGGTATTACACATGCACATTCGTTCATATTCTTTTCTAAGGCAAAAGCTGTTGTAAATAACCATTTTTGGCTTCATTCTTTTTTGCAAGCCTTTTTTTAAGATCATCCGTTTTTGTTTTTTCAAAGGCGAGATAACCTTATCAAGTTTTGGTTTCCGGATTTTGAATAATAGGTTGAAAACACCATTGTTTAATAACATGCCAAGATTAGATTCTTTTGATTGTTAACATATGTTCTCGAATCTATTTTTCCAATAATAAAAACTGTCGCTTTCAAACGTTGGTGGTCTTTGCCATAGATTGCCCTTTAGTATTTTGTTAGAATACAATAGATCGATCAGCTTTTAAAATACAATATATTTTTAAAAATCTTGATTTGACCTTGTTCCTGGTATGATTCCAATTTATAGAACTAGAAGGGGGGGGGGTTGATGGGGGGGGTGTGAATAGTTTACCGGTTTTTCTTAAGCCTTTTAAAGTTTGCTTATGAAAATAGTTGATTCGAGGATGTATGTCAATCAACAACCAATATGAATCACACTAAACTATCTAATTGAATGCAAGTAAATAAGTAACGAGATAAAGAAAGAAACAATGATCAACAAGACACCAAGATTTATAGTGGTTCGGCAACGAAGCACCTCTTCGTTCCTACTCCACTCCCCGAGCCTTCCCCCCCCCCCCCCCCCCCCCCCCCCCCCCCCCCCCCCCCCCCCCCCCCCCCAACTCGAGATTTCATATATCAACAAGCTCCTTTAGCAGAGAAAGAAGAGAAAGGAAAATGTTTACACGTCGCTTATTTCTTTTCCGACACTAAGTAGTTGTCGTAGGTCCTAATCTTAGCTAGAATCCAATCTAAGAATTCACTTAGTCTTCTAACATTCACATAGTTCTTCCACTCTTGGATTGACACCCAATCACAAATCACACAATTTACAATCCTAACACATTGGATCTTACACTTGATCCAATTTAATACAACAACACAAAATAAATCTAATGAATGTTTTGTGATCTTGAAGAAATGTGAGAGGAGAGAAGAGCACTTGATACAATTCGTATGTAAGAAGAATACGATTGTTCTTCTCTTGCACCTTGATTGGAAGGTTAAAGAAGGGAGGAAAGAAAGAATTAATCACTCTTAAAACAAAAATCAAGGTTAATTTCGTCGATCAAGATATGTGTTTTAGAAAGAAAGGAAAAGTATAAAAAAAAAAAAAGAGTAAACTAGATCTGCATCTAGAATTTCTTTGGCTAGAGGACGTTTGATTTTGAAATGGGTGGCCTCCAATATAATATAGGGAGGACACAAAAAGTAGCCATTATTGTCTGGTGGCGAAGGTCCCGGCTGGCCCCTTATATATATAAGGGGGGCGCCGCACCTTTAAGGGGGCCGGCCACTAGACTCCGCTCCCTTTTTTTGTCCTTTTGTTGGTGGGAAGGTGGTTGTGGCGTATCTGTTATGGAAAACTTCCATTTTTTTTGGGGGGGAAAATTTTGAATTCTAATTTTTTGGTTTTTATAAAACTTTCTTTTAATTATAAAATTTATTTGTTTTTGTTTTTTTTAATATTTTTATAAAACAAACCTTTTTATGGATGTATAAGATTAAGAAAACAGTTCACTTTTTTTGTCACTAATCATGTTTAATGATTTGTTTAGCCATAACCTTAAGTGATTTAATCATATAAATAGAATTTTATTGTTTATTATTTAATAAAACGTTTTAATTTTAGCGTAAACGTTGTCACATTTTTAATATCAATAAATCATTAAGAGGTCGAAAAATATAAATAAGTTTTTGGACTATTATTTGTTATTAACAATGGAGCTTAAGCGCTTGACTGTTAAACACCTTTTATGTGAAGTTTATTGTTATAACTGTCAGTGCGTAATGTGAATTGTGTCCACTCTTTATTATAACATTCAAACCTCTATATTGAATTCACCAACTTATATGTTGACGTTTTTTTTAGATGGTTTTTCTCAAGGTGCTTAGGCTGTGGATGTCTGTTGCTTGCTTCTTTTTGGTGTTGCCTTGCATTAGGATTCGATTTTTCTCAAACGAATTATTATCTACCATTTAAACATCGTTGTCAAACTTTAAAACCTTTTAATCGCTTCCGCATATTATTTAAGAATCTATGTAAAACTTTAACTATTTTCATTTAATGCAACGATGTTGGATTTTTAAACATACCCTTAGAGGTCGTTCTTTGTATCTTGTATGATGAATATTTTGATGTCACGTACCCGGACACGAGTTTCGGTCCAGGCCTTGTTTGGGGTGTGACAGATTGGTATCTAGAGCCAAGGTTATAGAGAACTAGGTAGTATATTTAGGTCTTGTCTATAACCAGTATGTGATCCTACTTGTTTACATGCTTACGTATATAATTAATATCAATAAGTATATGGGTATTAATTATAATACACTTCCATAATTATATTATGTATAATTTTGCCATGACTATACCTTACATCTATATTTGTCCTGCATTGCACGCATTGGCGTGGTTTGATATAAAGGGGATTTATATAAACTCTTGCTTGTGCAGGTCTTTAGGTATATGAGCGAGAGCTAAGAGCTAGTAGCAAGCTCGGTTATTTCATTTCTTCAGTCGTTAATTAGTCGGATGAGTATGGGATCCTGTTTTCCACGAGTTATCCTTTATCGTGTTCTATTTCTGATTGAGGTTCCTGGTTTGCACCAGATGTAGGGTGCGCTCGGGGCAGCAGTTTCTCACATGCAAGGTTTGCTCGCGCTTGATTACTCATTTCATTGTCAGAGTTGTTCCATTCGAGAGGTTCACCACCCCCCGTCGTCTCTGTAGCTCTCTATGGTTTTACACTTTTCGTGTTCAGAGATTCAAAGTCTCAGGATATCTGAGATGCCCAAGAGGCATGTATCACCTACACCTCATGATGTTATGCTTACTAAATGGTGGAGCAGAGTTGCATCACGATCATCATCACCTACTACTTCTACTCCAGAGATCCCTACTACTCCTATTTTACCTGCACCATCTGCTATCGTTGCACCATCATCTGAGTTTCCACTTGCATCTGTTGTTACCCCACTTGTGATTCATCGACGACTAGCTATCCTTATCCGACCTGGGGAGGACATTCCTATTGGTAGACTTTACCATACTCATCCTGGTGGGCCATGTAGGGCATTGACTACGAGGAAGTCGGTTAGATCTTTACCTTCTTATCATTTAGCATTGAGGTACACATCATATCACTTGGGTCATTTTACTTTCGGATCATCATCGAGTCATTCATCTTCAGATCATTCATCATCTGGGCATTCTATTTTAAGTCATTCCTTATCTGGACATGCATCACCAGACACCACCGTTGCTGATTCATCTACACCACCAAGATTTGTTTTATTAGCAACCGCTTTGCTAGGGACTCCTACGGTATAGCGAGGGATACGGATCAGGCCCTATCTCGTTGGGAGGTCTGTCCATTATCTACCATGTCATCACCGAGGACCAAAATCTGAGTACGTCGTCAGCTCTGGGATTTCTTCTTCTAAGTCATCCTGATGGGACCATACTCGCAAAGAGATGTAGGTCCCCTGCTGCCACCGTGACTTATATTCTATCCATGCTACAAGAGCTTTAGTTCCTTTTCGTGCTAATCTCCTTCTACCTTGTAAGAGGTTTAGGGATTCTATTTCACCAGAGGATAGTGTTGAGGAGGACATTGACACAGATGTGTTAGAGGACATTAAGGCTGATGCTACGATTGTTGAGGTTAAAGTAGCTAGGGATGTTGTGACTGGGGTTGATGCAGGTATTAATATGGAGGTCGATGTTGGGGTTGATGTAGAGGCTGAGGTTGAGGACGAGGTCGAGTCTAGTGATAGAGGTACTATAGAGGTTAGAGTGGATGTGGCTGCTGGGATTGATATCCCTGATGGTATGCTTATGCCCGATGATGTAGAGCGTTTGGAGTAGGTTGAGGAGGGTTTGCAGTGTGGAAAACTAGAAGGGGGGGTTGAATAGTTTACCGCTTTTTAATTTAAGGTTTATGTTTGTTTGTAAAACTTAGATTTGACTTTTTGTGAATTCAATGCTTGCAAAATATGAACAATAATGTGAATTCAAATAAGAGAAATTAGTTTCTCTTAGGAACCCAAGCCATTGCTGACTTGGGTCTACCTACTGGATCTTTAGAATTGACATTTTTACTAGAGTTTGATCCATTGTTGTATTTGGAGACTTTGTTCCAATAATGTCTTTTGGATCTCCAATTACAACATTGTGATTGCTTAAACAGCAGTTTCACCTAATTGCATTCCCCAACAACACTAAACTATTTTATCCCAAGCAGTATTTACTTTATGTTTTGTAAACGTTTGCTTTTGGAGTTGTTTGTTCTTTAGATATCCTTCTAAGTAGAGTGATGATACTTTATAAAAGTTATTTCTTCGTGTAGTCTGATTTCATTTACAATGGTTCATTAGCTAGTATTACACCTTTAATAGCAGTACTAGTTGCATGTTGCTTTCTCTGACTAGAAGATTTGGTCTACGCTGTATTAACTAGACCTATGCCAGTTTTACGTTAGTATGCTTTTGGAACAAACTTGTTGTGATGATTCAATCATTTGCCACATTGTTTCCAACACACTGGTTTATCTCCCCGTGACCAGTACATTACCCTTCTTTTTGGTTCAATCAACCTGTATAGCAATTCTTTTCTATTGGGAGTCACAATCTTCTAATAAGATGGTCCTCAAAGCTACCACATACAAGATGCCTTTTTAGGTGAAAAACCATATCCTAAACTCGCTTTTAGACATTAAACCATTCCTGTCTCTCTTGTCAGTGTAGGACTTGGAACTACATGGTGTTGTTGGTTCTTTAACAGTTTCCTAGGAGTTTTTACATGCTTACAGTATTACAAAAAGCAAATGTATGTTTTCGCACACTGTTCTTTTGAAGGTTTAATCACATATTCATCATCACTGTCTGACTCATACTCCTTAATGATAGGAGCATCAGACCAAACTTTAGGTTTACTGACAGCTTTGGGTTCATTTACAGCTGGTTTAGGCACAGATTCAAGTGTTTCTACACTAGAATTTGATTCACAAGAGACAGAATCACTGGTATTAGCAGCAGATTCACTAGTTTTAGACTGTTTTGGACCATATGTAAAATTTGACTCATCTATTCCAAAATCATATTTAGGAGGCATGTAGATCCCTGTCATTGGAGGGGGAACTGCATGCATTCCTTTAACTTTTACAAATCTATCATACACATGACTATTTTCTACATCACTAGACCTACTGTTAAATACACTTTCAAGAACTTCATTTTCATAACTTAAAACACCTTCATGTATTTGATCTCCATACCCAAGCCCAGATTTGTCCTTAGCACTCATCTGACTATTTAGCAGTTTACTAAGACCTTTAGAAGAACTTTGAAAATTTTCAAGTTTAGTTTTTAATTCTTCCTTTTCTTTTACAGCTTCTGCTAATAGTTTCTTATGATATGTGAGCACATTAGTTTTATCATCTAAATCAATTTTCATAAACCTAATTTTCTGCATAAACAAGTTGATTTTGCCTGATGACAAATAATTGAATTCTACCCTTTTTTTAATGTTGAGTATAGGCTTGAATTTCTATACTAGCATCACCAAGTTGTTCCCTTTGTTCATCATATAATTTCTTAAGCTTAGCATAAGATTCCTCACATTCTTTTGAACAAGATGTTACCTCAGTGTTTGAGCCTGAATTGCTGTAAGCCATCAAAGCAAAGTTCTCTTGCTCATCTTCTGCATGACCAGTCCAATCAACACCATCCCCATCAATAGTTACTAAAGCTTTAGGTTCCTCCTATTTTCCAAGTCTCCTCCCATTGTCTTTTGCTTTATATCCAGTGTTCCCTGCATCTCTCCTTCTGCTTTCTTGATTTCCTTTTGATCTGCACTCTCTAGCAAAGTGCCCTGTGTTATGGCAATTGAAGCACTCAACCTTGGTCTTGTCAAAGCCAACTGGTTCCTTGGCATCAAACTGCAGCTTTCTCCTTGTATTCTTGTAAAACTTCTTCAATCTCATAGAAATCATGGCTACTTGCCATTTCAAATCCATCTCTTCTAGATCAAACTCATCAACCTGTTCAAGATCCTCATGATCTAATTGTGGACCACTTGATTGATTAGCAAAGAAAGAGTACTTGAGTTCATCAGTGTATGATGAAGATCCTTCCTTTTGTGAGTTATGGCCAGAAGAAGTAGAAACACCATAAGCAGTACTAACATCATTAGTACTGCTAGTGCTTTCAGAAGAAACAAATGCCACATTCTGTGTGTTGGAAGATGATGCAGTAGAGCCTTTAACATCAGACTCAAAGACTCTAAGATTATTATAGAGATCATCAAAACTAAGAGTATCTACTCCTAGCTTGGTCCTCATAATCAAGGATACTTGGGACAGGGAAGCAGGTAAAGACTTAAGAAACTTCTGATTGGCATCTTCAGTGGAGACACCTGCACCATGAATCTCAAGTTGACTTAGAAGACTCTGAAACCTGTCATAGCCTTTGTGCAATCCTTCTGAGTTAGATACAGAAAAGCTTTTAAATTGTTGCTTGAGAATGTATTTCTGCATTTTTTTAGATTCATCATTGCCACCAAATCTAGATTTAATAGCTTCTCACATCTCTTTAGCATCAGTTATTTTGTGAAATTTTGCTAAATGGTCTTCTAGTATAGACATAAGCAAAGTAGTCCTTGCTTTTCTTTCTCTAGCCAAAATCTCTTCAGCAGTTTTAGGAGGCAAAAGCCTTATTTGTCCATTTATATCTATTGAGACTTGTACTGGACCATTTCCATTTTGTATGACTTCCCATATAGGATAGTCTGTATGCCCCAGGTAATGTTCTATTTTCATAGCCCATATGTCATACACACCTTTCTTCAAAATAGGGAGTTTAATGGTTGATAGAGTGTGAGGGGCTTGTTGTGTAGGTGTAACTGGTGGTGGTGGTGGTGGATTATCATCATGAAATTCATCTTCTCCTGCCATTGAATAGATTTGAAAGGTAAAGGTTTATAACATGTCTATTTTGATTCTTATTACTCAGAGTTTCTCAAGAAGCTCTGATACCACTTGTTGATCCCGGCCTGAATAGATCTTTCTAGCCTGTTAAGGGTGGTAGTCAATCTGGATAGATCAAAACTAACTACAAGAGAAACTATGACTATGAACAATATAAGTTATGTGGAAACTAACTTATACTGCTAAGAAGAACAATGAATAAAACAGAACTTTGATTACTATTAATCTGCTAGGTTACATAATACTAACTATAAATGTTTGTTAAACTTGTATATCTAACTAGTGTCGTAGGGTTCCTTTTATACACCAAGGAAACCCTAATGGGCTTAAAAAATGCGTTAAGTGATCATGCATATATATTCCTAATATATCTCATGCATATCACTTAAGCAGTACTATCTATATATGCTAGCAGTTCTATTATACTAACAGTAATAACTTACTACCAGTAAAAACATATATTTGGCTCGTAGTACTTATACTAACTAATACTAACAATACTAACTCAAGAAAACATAATTCCTAACATACTGTTCTGACATCCTATACGTCGTATCCATCAAGGAAGATACGGCGTATCTGTGCCTGCACTTCATAAAAGACCACGAAGGAGTGATGATCAATACGCCGTATCCAAAGAAGTCAATACCCCGTAATTAAGCAATATAGTAATAAAATATTCTGGAAGATATCAAACGAGGTCCTTACTCCAAGAAACCCCGATATGTCGTATTGACCTCAGTCAATATGCCGTATCGACCAAATTCCAGACCTTATACATAGAAAACCTAAAAACAAGTTTTGAGTGTGCTAAATCATATTTTCGATACCTAAACCATAAAAGTTAATTTTTAGAAGAGAAGAAGAGCAGAAGAGGTCTTGCAATGTAATTAATTCCATAGGAAACAACTTGTAATCTCTTATACTCTTATAATCGTTCAGTTTTTGGTATCATTTGTTAACTCAGTTAGTTTACCTTGGCTAAATTATTACTCTTGTATTGATTATGACGTTTGAAGGCTAATACCTTCGGGTATTAGCCATTATTATGAAGATCTGAATGTTTGGTTTGTTTATCTCGATTGCTTAATTTATCGTTGATTGCTTATTTATGTTTATCAGTTTATACTTGTTTACGTGCTTTTGTATGCGACCTATCATTCAACTGGATCTAGTGATACGGACCAAGTAATCTAGATGTCGGGATGGCTCTCCATATAGTGATTTATACATCTAGACCAATAGGATCACGAATAATAACCTATCTTTGCCCTTAGATTGCGAGCTTAGTTGGACCGGCAGGTGACCCTTGGGATCAACGAGTACATTCTTAATTAATTGGTAAAGACTTGGTTAGTGGACTACTAGTGTATGAATTGCCTTTAAGCAGTAAGTGGGTAAAGTCTCTATGAGCTAGGGTTTAACAAGATCACCATTGCTTTAATCCCTAAGATAGATTATAATCAGCAAATAAGGATGCTTTATGCGGATATGTTTAATTGTGACAGAATTCTTCGTATCTAGGTCTTAGGAAGAAGTACCGCCTAAGTCTTAAGAATGATATGCCGCCTCGAGATAAGTAATCATTGCACTAAATAAACAAACCAACATTCTAATTGGATTAATAATGGTTAATACAATTTTCTTATATTTGGCTAGACCGCTCTTTTATCTTTTGTTAATTTACTTGCGTGTGTTTTAGTGTCTTAAGTTGATTTTAGTCACCACAAAACCCGTGCTAGTCTCTCAGGCTGAAATGAAAAACCCCCTTTTCTTGGTTTGATTTTCAGATTAACATAAGTTTAGCATTGGTTTAACATATAATAGAATTACTTCGTTTTTGATAACACAAAATATTAATAAAGTGAATGATTCTTTTAAAAGACCTCTTAGATAGTAATGAATAATGCTTGCGCCTAGCGGTGGAGGTTTGATCCTTTACCAAGCCTATGGTAATTTATATGCTATGACAGGTAATGAGTGTTGATTTTCTGTTTCCCCATTATGTTATAATTTATTATACACCCGAGAGAAAGAGAGAATCCCAAACACTTATGTGAGGTGCTAGTATATACTTTCCGTGCTTTTAATTACGAGGTCTAGAAGGTTGTGTTGTAAAATACTTTTAAAGAGTAGGTTAAATGACCCTCATATTGTTATTGTCTAGGTAGAAAAGCCCATTTGCTTGAGGACAAGCAAATCCCAAGTGTAGGGGTATTTGATGAGGTGTCATTTTATACACTATTTTGGGGTCATTTAACCCCTTAAATCATGCAAATATGCCTAGATTATGTGCTTAATCGTTTGTTTTTAGGTTTTTAGCACTTGGATGGCATTTGGAGGAAATACACGTGACTTGGGCTCATTTGGAGAAGAAACGGACAAGACTACGACTCTACACCAAGAACCATAAAGAATTATTCATTCAGAGCCTGGAGACGGCGTCGCAACCATAAAGTGACGTCGTCATGACATTCATGGTGACGGCGTCAGAGATTCAGCGACGGCGTCAGGACGTGGCCGACTTAAAGTGGATCTAAAACCCTCTACGTAGTGACGGCGTCAGGAGTACAAAGCGACGTCGTCGCAGCGATACCCTATATATTCAAAATCGATTTTAGGGTTTCAAGTGTGTAACTTTGTATAACTTTAGGGAGACAAACCCTAGCCTTTGTAGCAGCTTCATAGGTCATCTTTAGGGCCTCAAAACCCTATTGTATTACATTGGATCCATGTTGTATTCAAGTAAGGTTATTTTACATTAATCATTCAATATGTCTATGTGTTGTGTGATTGATTTATCTTCTTGCTTTCATTATAACATGTGAGGCTAAACCCTCCTTTGTATTTTCTTATGATTGCATGAAAGTCAGATTGTAGATCCTATTACTGTTGCTTTTTGTTGATGAATGTGCGCGTTAGGCTTTAGAAAACCATCTTTTGTTTGTATCGTTGTAGACACGTCTAGGGAAAGGCGAGTGCGTAGAAAGGATACCATCGTGTAATAGTCTTCATACTACCTTACCCCCTTATATGGTTGATCCCTCTTAAGGTATTTCACACGCATATAATACACTCTTAGGTGCCTTGTAATAGTCTTCATACTACCTTACTTGTGCGTTGTCCTAACGGAATATTAAATAGACGGCGGGTTCGTGTAATCTGTTCATGACCTAGGAAATACTTACACAGATCATCACAAGTGTGACAAGGCAGTAGGATTAGGAGAAGCAATCTGATAAGTAATGCATGATTAAGTAAATATTTTTCATTATCATAAAGTTATCACCAGTAGTATAGATTATAACTAGTTTAGTAATTAGTTAAACAAACCAACCTCTCAAACCATAGATTTACCTGCTTTCATAAAATATAAAAACACAAAAATAATCTTCTCTCAACCCCTAGAATTCTGTTAGACCGTGATAAAGCTTTCCCAACCTATTCTCCTAGAGAACGATAAGCAAACCCCGAGACCTAGCCTATACAAACTACTACAACGGTTAGGTACTCTGCCTAGGGAGTTGTAAAACTTCTTATTGAAGTCCTTACGACGACCACATCAAGTTTTTGGCGTCGTTGCCGGGGAATAGTTAGGTTTTGATCATAGTTTAAGTTAGTTCTACTCGCTTGAATCCTTTCAAGTGAGATTTTAATTCCTGTAGTATTGCTTTCGTCATAAGTCAATCTAGTCTTATGAGTTAAGTTATTCGAACCTAAAATTATTTTTTTTTAAAATATTAAAAAATAAAAATAAATTTTTTAATAAATTAATTTAATATAACATTCTGTCAACCGACCATGGGATACGAGAATCCTATCCGCACTCATATATACTACCCAACCCTACCACGAGGGCTACAGATACCATCGAGCTCCCCGTAGTAAACAACGTGGTTACCATTCTTTGATCCGACACCATCCGGTTGGTTCAAAACGGATGCTAATTCCATGGACTTCGGTCCGAGGATCCAAAACCAACACCTTAAGGATTGTCCTAAACATGTGGAACTCACTTGACCTTGACGATGAAAATAGGGAAAGAACACGCCTGCGTTTATTTTAATTTTCCTTTCGCAATCAAGCTAGCAACTGGCTTGAACGTCTTCCTGCAGGACCCACCACCACATGGGAGGATCTTACTACACGCTTTCTTTGGCTTAATTCCTTCCATCAAGAAAGACCGCAAAACTCTGCAACGATATCCTGATGTTCCAACAACATCATGAAGAATCTAGCTCAGAAGCATGGACTCGTTTCAAGGACTTACTACAAAAAGTCCCTCATCATGGCATCGACCTTTGGCTCCAAGTCTAAATCTTTTATGACCATGTCAATCTCGTCACAAGACTGACCATTGACCATCGTCCGGTGAAAGCTTCATGACCGAAACATGCCGCAGAATCCTGGGCATTATTGAGAGGAACTCGCCCTCTATGACAAAAAAAGATTGAATGACCCAAGGGATTACTCTAAGCCAGTCAAGCATCACTTTGACTCCAAGATGACCCGATACATCTTACCGCCGCCATCCCCGAGCTCGAGAATCAAGCCCAACGCTTATGAAGCCACCTTGCTCCAACGTAACCACTCAAGTGAACAGAATCACCCCATGTGAGAGATTCTTCAGTGGGTCCCACAACACTCAGGTATTTGCATGGAAGATCCCGAACAAGCCTTTGTTAAATATGCATCCTCGCGTATCGATGAAGCAGGAGGTAAGTGGTACACTTTTAATCCCGAGCAAAACAATCTTGGTGACACCTACAATCCGTCATGGAAAAGTCACCCAAACCTTAGGTGGAGACAACCCCAAAATTCCCAAAATAATTTTTTAAACCCACCTAACCGGTTTTAATCCAACGGTTCGATCTTGAACTGTTCCTTCAACAACCGTCCTCAAAGCTTTAACAATCAATCAAATCTTGAAGCTTGGTTATCACAATTTCATGCATCTCAAGACTCAGACAGTCCAAGTTATGGAGCCGAGTTTTCCAAACAACAGCAAAGCGAGATGACCAACAAAATCGACACAGTATTGAAGGCTATCACCGACCGAATAGCGAGCACACTACCTAGCGACACGGTTAAGAACCCGAAACTGAGTACTTCCCTAGTTTTGTCTGCTCGTTCTTACCCAACAATAGATCCCAAATGCTTATCATACCCCTCCACTTCAATCAACGCCATCAAAACATGTTCCACAGAGGCAAACATTTCCAACAAGCACACGCACACAAGGGATGGGGACTGAGATATGAAAACGACAACAACTAAAGAACCCAACCACTTTTGCATATGAATTCCAGGATTTGAATCTCAACCACCGTTTACACGAAGTCCTAGCCCACGGCTAACCATCTATAACGCAATATTGGATAAATACGTGGAAAGCTTAAAAGTAGGCAAAAACGGATCAACATTTTTCCAAGGCAAAGTATCTACCAAGATGGAAGACCCTGGGCTATTCACTCTACCCTGTAGATTAGGGGACTCAAAGCCTTTCGACACCTTAGCTGATTTAGGATCATGTGTGAACATAATCCCATTATACCTCTTCAAAAAGCTTAACATCTAATTATTCGAAGAGACTGACCATATATTTGGGTTGGCTGACAGAACCAAATCTTACCTCGTAGGAATTGTTAAAGACGTAGAAGTCCACATAGGAAAACTGAAACTATTAAATGATTTCTACGTAATCGATATAAAGAAAGACCCGAAACCCCATTGCTTGTAGGAAGAGGATTCCTTGCAACCACCAATGCAGTTATAGACTGTAAGATGGCTAAGATAGCAGTATGAGAAGGAATCACTAGGTCGGTATTTCAGGTGTATAAGGCAACAAATTAGTGAGGAAGAATCACCATATTAGCCCACGCTTGAAAAAAGGGAATCAAATGCAAACCACGCCCTTGCACGGATGAGTAAGGCGCACAAATCCTTACTACGCTAGGAAAGACTTCTTAGACTGCCATTTGCCTGGAGAGTGGGAAATTGCTAGAGATGCCATACCCATAAACCTTAAGAGTAATATGTGGGAATCAGAGGACTTGATTAAAAATCCAATTAACTGGGACAAACCACCCAAAAACAGGGATAGAGCATGGCATGCCAAGATTAGATGATGATGAGGACCCAATAAGAAGAAGTCACCAAAACCTACAATCATTTCCCACCACGGTAGGAAGCTCTCTAAAAGAGAAAGCCCAAGGGAAAACATCGACTTGGACCACTTCTACGACACTTAGAGTGTGACTTTGAGTCTAGCTATAAGACTCATAAATAAAGAAAAGCGCCTTTTGGGAGGCAACCCAATATTTATCTTTCCCGCATTTAGGAGTGTCTTGTTTTTTAATTCTTTATTGTTTGTTTTATTATGTTTAAACTTATGCTTTATTTGTTTATAACTTCGTCTTATTTGCAATCAAAGGTATTTTGCAACAAGATAAGTGTAGGGGAAATATTCAGTTTTTAAGATCCCAATTCAAACATTTAAAATAAATTGTTTAGATTAATTCGCATCAGTTTCGAGTAATGTGATTGTTATGATTAATTCCAGGTTTTTATGCAATGCTTTCTTCATATTTGACTTATAAAATTTCATGCAGGAGATTTCTCATTAAAAACAAAGAGGAAATTTTTCACATGACGCTGGAGACCATCGTCAGTGATTTTATATCCTGACGGGAGCCGCGTCTCCCACTATGTAAAAAATTCAAAAATTTTCAAGTATTTCTGAAAAAAAATGTGCTAATATTAAAATTTGTAATTCATTGTAAACCGCATAATACCTATAATTAAAACATTACCTCTCGACCCAACTCTACTTGCTTTCATAGAGGTTCGAAACCCTAAACCTCTCATTGTATATTATTTAATACGCCGATTTTACGCTCATAATAGATGTCTTTGTCTTTGGATTACAGGTTATATTTTGACGAGAAGAAGCTGGAAATCTTAGGAAGTTTCATTGGATATTCTTAGAGGATGATTTAACCATTATCGCATGTTTCCTCTCCATTAATGTAAGCAAACGCAGGGGATTACAGTTATATTACATCCTTCATTTCCATTTATTCATTATTACGGGTTAACTCTAAGAACATTGAGGACAATGTTCAACTTAAGTCAAGGGGAATAAGCCTTAGAAACTATTCCTTTCCTTTGCCATTTGCATGTTCCCTTAAAATGATGGGTAATATATGTAGCATAAAAAGGTAATTTTGACCAAAATTTATTTTTTTATGACACATACCGATAAAAACCGAGTATTAATAGCGTCTCATGGATAGGAATGTGTATGACTAGCACAAAAACCCTCAAAATTCCACCCCAAAAATGTGAGGTTCGCCTTTAGATCTTTAGGAATTCGGGTATCCATTATTGATACCCAATAAAAGTTATACCTTTACAGCATTGTTCTAGTTAAGTTTTGAATGCATCAAATGTGTCCTCTCACCTTAAACCATCATTACAGATGTGTGTACTGGTGTCTAGGTCGCCTTTTCTGGAACATTGGTATCGGTATTAAATTATATAAGTGTACCGGTAGTATATTAAATTCTAAAACTTGTTTTTGTGATGCATTCTGAGACCGCATAATGAGTATTAGGATTTGCTAAATAAGAGGCACTAGGATAACCGATGTTTTAAACCTGTAGTTGTTATGATGGTCACATCGATTATATAACTATCCCACACCCTTGCCATGTACTCATTTTTAGTGCAGGATACCCCTAGTATAACCCTTAAAGCCTATCCTTTTTCACAGTTCTGTTATTGTTCTGGGTTAAGCAACCTATATATTAAGAGCATTGTCACCCCTTAAACTAATCGTTACACCCAAATCGCCTTAGCATACCTTGTATGTACTCACCTTTAGTACTTGTTATTTCATCCCAAGTTAATTATTTAAGTACCCGGTTGCTAAGTCCCATATCCTTGAAAATACTATTTTGGGTGATTAGGAATCATGATAGAATTCATCTTATAATAATAGGGAAAAAGTAATTTACTACCCCCGATAGAGCTCAATAATCTCCATGTTATGTTGATCCATCTCAAATCAGTCATAGTTTAGATTGTTAAATAATCGACGTATTTAAAAAAAAAAAAAAAAGTTCAAGTTATAGGTGAATCTATAAACCCCATAATGTATTATATGTTAGCAATCGTCAGGGCATAGAGTACGCAAAATATGTATATAATAAAAGAGAGTAAAAAAATATACGCGCTGCCATTTGCTTATGTCTATGTTCATATTAGAGTCAAGAAAAGAAAAAGAAAGAGATTGAAGTAGAGTTTTGTAGAGTTTGTATATCTTTTTCCGAGTTCTTGGCTTAGCAACCAAACCAGCGTGTATTCTTATAAGTAATTAGCTAACCCTTCCACTTCATATTCACCCAAAGCCACCCAAATGTATCTCATCCATTTCTGTTTCTATTAATGTTATCTTACACCTACACCCCACAACCCTTTATAAGACCCCTTAGATAGTAATGAATAATGCTTGCGCCTAGCGATGGAGGTTTGATCCTTTACCAAGCCTATGGTAATTTATATGCTATAACAAGTAATAAGTGTTGATTTTCCTTTTCCCTATTATGTTATAATTTATTATACACCCGAGAGAAAGAGAGAATCCTAAACATTTATGTGAGGTGCTAGTATATACTTTTTGTGCTTAATATAGTTCTATAAGGTTGTGTAGTAACATGCTATAAGGAGTATGTTAAAATACAGCTATTATCTAGGTAGAAAAGTCTCAATAGCTTGAGGACAAGCAAATCCTAATGTAGGGTATTTGATGAGTGTAATTTATACACTATCTCAGGGGTCATTTAACCCCTTAAATCATGCAAATATGCCTAGATTATATGCTTAATTGTTTGTTTTTAGGTTTTTAGTACTTGGATGGCATTTGGAGGAAATACACGTGACTTGGGCTCATTTGGAGAAGAAACGAACAAGACTACGACTCTATATTAAGAACCATGGAGAATTATTCATTCAGAGACTAGAGACGACGTCGCAATCATAAAGCGACGGCGTCATGACATTCATGGTGACGGCGTTAGAGATTCAGCGACGGCGTCAAGACGTGGCCGACTTAAAGTAGATTTAGAACCATCTATGTGGCGACGGCGTCAGGAGTACAAAGCAACGCCGTCGCAGCGATATCTCTATAAATATAAAACCGATTTTAGGGTTTCAAGGTGTGTAACTTTGTATAACTTTATGGAGATGAACCTTAGCCTTTGTAGCAGCTTCATAGGTAATTTTTAGGGCCTCAAAACCCTATTGTACTACCTTAGATCCATGTTTTAATTCAAGTAAGGTTATTTATCATTAATCATTCAATATGTCTATGTGTTGTGTGATTGATTAACTTTTTGCTCTTAATAACATGCGAGGCTAAAACCCTCTTTTGTATTTTGTCTTATGAATACATGAAAGTCGATGTAGAACCTTAATACTGTTGCTTCTGTTATGATGTGCGCTTAAGCTTTAAAAAACCAGCCTTGGTCTGTATCACTATAGACACGACTATTTAAAACGCGATTAATAAGGAAATGATACCATCGGGTAACAGTCTTCATACTACCTTTCCATCTTATATAGTTGATCCCTCTTAAGGTATTTCACACGCATTTAATATACTCTTAGGGGCCTTGTAATAGTCTTCATACTACCTTACTTGTGTGTTGCCCTAACGGAATATTAAATAGACGGCGGGTTCGTGTAATCTGTTCATGACCTAGGAAATACTTACACATATCATCATAAGTGTGACAAGGCAGCAGGATTAGGAGAAGCAATCTGATTAGTAATGCATGATTAAGTCAATACATTTAATTATCATAAAGTTATCACCAGTAGATTAGATATTAATTAGCTTAGTTAATAGTTAAATAAACTGTTGATCCCTTTTGAACAGATCTTACTTAGCTTGTTAAAGCTTAGTTATGTTGAATAGATCCAAAACAACTATAGTAGAAACTAAGATTGAGAATATCACAAACTATGCGGAATCTAGTTTGCAATACTAAAGATCACAATAATATGTACAATAAAAGAATTACTGAAACTTTCAGCTTCACTCTGAATAGTGATAGGGTTACAAAATAACCTTGAAGCTATGAACTATAACTGCTATGAAAACTATATAAAACTTGTATCTATATCTATGCCATATGGTTCCTTTTATACACTAAGGAAACCCTAATAGGCTTACAAAACGCGTCAAGTGATCAATGCATATCTATTCCTAATATATCTCATGCATATCACTTTAGCAGTACTAACTATATAACTAACAGTACTAACTATTATAACTAACAGTACTAATAAACTGACAGTACTAACACTTTGTACTGGCAGCACTAACTATTACACTAACAGTACTAATGACTTAGACTGTTTTCTCTAATCTTCACCAGCAGTAGTTTCTTCAACCAGCAGTAGAAACTTGAGAAGCCTTTATTCCCAACAATCCTCCCCTAAACTTGATATTCATCTTGTTAATCATCAAGTTTCTTCATTATCAGCATCTTGAGCACTAGGAGGATGTATCCAAACACCTTACTGCCTTGGTCTGTTTGCTTGATAGAAGATCTTTCTTAAAAGTTCTCTAGACATCTCACTATCTGCTTCTACTAATAGTCTAGCCACCATCATCAATCTAAGTGTTCCTCTGGTTAAAGGATATTCTTTCTCAACCAACATGAAGATATCATGTCCTCTTACTAAAGATACATGGTGAACACCACATGTATCATAAAGCCTCCATACCAAAGGATCATGCATATATCTTTGAAGCTTCCACAGAATATCATCATTATCTGGTTTAAACAATCTCTTCAGTTCAACCCACAATTCCTTCTCTTTATCATCTGTAGGCTCTGTTGTACTGAACCTCTTCTTAACCAAATCCCAAAGCTTAACCAGGTCATCTCTATCAAATTCCTTCAACACTTATAGGTACAACCCCTACTAACATCACCCTGGATGTTGTTATTGATGGCATCACTATTTTGATTCCTACCATTTCCTTGACCTCTACCTTGGTCACCTTCTTGGGCAACAATAGTGGCTATGGTCTCATAGTTGACAGCTCTATCTTCATCAGGAATAAACTTAAGATAAGCTTTGAGTCCTTCTTTCTCTGCAGCATCCTCTAGCTTTTGTCTCTTAACATTTTCATCATCAGGATAGGCTTTTTGTCTCTTCTTACAGCTTGTTGCTTCTTTCTTACAGCTCTCTGCCTTCTTTCCACCTTCTTCAAAATTCATAAGAATAAAGTCATTAATCCACTTATGCTCCCTTTCATACAGTTTTTGAATTTCTTCTAAACTCTTATTCTTCAGTTGAGTATGTGTGTACTTACCTATTTTTTCAGGTAAGTGATCATCTTGTTTCTTAATTGAGTTTTGGTAGGTGGTTTGTTTCTGATTTGTTCAGCCCTTTGTGCAGCAAAGAACCTCTTCCTTTCTGCAATTGTCTCCACTAAAAATCTAGCTTGCTCATCAATAGAAAATTGCTCTCTTTCTTTTTCTTGAAGTCTTGCAGCTAACAGAGCATCTGCATCCATTCTTGCTTGAACATCTTCAAATTCTGCAATCAAAGCAGCATCCTTGGCCTCTTGTTCTGCAGCTCTTTCCCTAGCAATCCTTTGCTCTCTCTCAAACTGAGCTTGTTCTTCTTCAAACAATCTTTGAGCAATCTCTGCATCCCTTTGAATCTGAGTCTTTATAGGGTTCTTTGGAGTAGGTTCAGGCTCCACCATCTTGCCTTTACCTTTGTCTTGGCTTTGTACTGTTGGTACTGGTGTTGCTCTCCTTGGTTCTTCTTCAACATCACGAATCACTACTGAGGTTGTTCTTGGTCTTGTGCTCCTAATAGCCACAAGTGTATCAGCAATAGTCATCATCTCATCTTCAAAAATATCCCCAGCAGTACTTGTAGAAGGACCAACAACACTAATATCAATACTAGCAGTATTAACTATATCCCCATCAGTAGTAATTTGTTCAGCAGTACTACCACCTTTTTCACGACTACCTTCTTTCTCAGCACTTCTCTTATCTTCAAACACTTCAGTTCTAACACTTAAGTTGAGCTCTTCAGTCTTGTCACTATTCCTCCCATGAGTTTCAGCATCTCCTTCAACATTCTCCATTGCATCATCCACCATATTATTAATATCATCAAGCTCATCAAAGTCACTATCATCAAACATTGGCTTTGTCTTGTCACTATTCCTCCCCTATTTGGATACATACTCCTTATCCAAACTCTTTCTCTTAGAAGTACCAATCTTGAAGAGTTTCATCCCTGGAGTTCTTGCCCTTTGCTTCTTTTCCAATATTTTAACTTTCTTTTTCAGCCTTTGGATCACCAAAGCTTGAGCAGTCCTTGATGTTTCCAAGGCAAGAACCCTGTTTGACAATTGTATATAAATAGCCATCAATTCATTTATGTTAGGTCTACCCTCATCACTTCTAGGTGTGTGACCTACTGAGAGAGGTGAATCATGCGGTGTGGGTGGTACATTATCCATCAATTCATGTTGTTCAAGTCTTTCCTCATCACTTCCAGGTGTGTTAACTCCTAGGAGAGGTGAATCATAGGAATGTTTAGATGCCCTCTCAGACCTAGTCTGAGCAATGACACCCCCATGGCTTCTTGGCACCTGGGTCTGTCACCTAAACCAATTTACTGAGAAAAAGGATCATTAGACATAGTCGTAGATTGGGTCTTAGTTATGTTACCACTAGCCTGTGCTACATCTAAGCTAGCGGCAGTAGTGGTAGCCTTTACCACTCTGTCATCCCACTCTTTAAAGACAGCCTCATCTGCTACATTTGGTATAGGCACACTAGTCTGAGGTAACTAAGTGTCCTCTTGTAAGGCTTGCCTAGGTGTTTGAGTATTTTAGGGAGATGATGATTCAGTAACAGGGATTTGTTCTTTAATTATGGGTTGAGTAATAGAAGGTGCTGGTTGGGGTTCAGTGGGTTGTCCTGAACCTTTACCCTTTACTACTAGTGGTGCCAACATTGATGCAAACAATAGAGTAATTTTTCTTAATCTTTTCCTTTTCTTTTCATGTTAGTAAAAACCTTTTTAGTATGTGCAAGCGTTTTATAAACATCATTAAAAGGTTCTACAAGAGAAATCTGATTATTCAAAAAGAGTTGTAAAAACCTTGGATACATTAAAAATTTCTTTGTATTGGTATCCAAGTTCCTCAACATACCATCAAAAATTAGTTTAGAAAAGTTAAATTTTTGACCATTAGCTAAACAAATGACTGCAAATGCTATATTAGTGGAAAATTCATTCCAAGAAGTAGATTTTGAACTTAAGTAGTGTAAAATGGTATGTATGAGGTACTTCCATTGAGGGGAGAAGAGAGATTTGTTGGGAATTATACTTTGAGTTGATTATGACATAACATATTAAAGATGGAGGACTTACAAGACAAAGCTGGAATAACATTAATGCTGATTGAAGATTAGTCAAACAGTATTT
>BQNB010015033.1:49936-69600 GCA_026074375.1 Tanacetum coccineum
ACTCATAATTTTGTGGAATTTTTGGTAAACATTTAGAAATGAAATAGGCTTAATTCTTACAAATTTCATCAAGGGTTATTAGTGCGCAAGGTAATGTAACTAGTAATATTTACAAAGTATGCTAAAAATATTTAAAATTTGGCATATTTTTAAGCATGTAACATATTATTTTGTAAAAAGAAGGACAAGTACATTTTAATTCTCCACCCCACTTAAATTTTACAACGTCCTCGTTGTATAGATAAAACAGTTAAAGAATATGGGAAATAGAATTAGAACGAGAAACTCCCCTGATATGTTGCTCGGGATGACTCTCCAATTTGAGGTTTTGAGCAAAAAGTTTGTTGACGAGGGCTTTAGAATGCCCGTGTGAGTTTAACACACGTCTTTTTTAGAGTATACCTTCACCAATAAGTTGATTTCATTACAGCAAGGTCCTGCATAAAAGATTAGAAGACAAAACGAGCAATTCCTATCTTGGTTATTTTACAATGCAGGCAAATAATCAAACACACAACTGTACAGGTGTCAATACGCCGTATCCTAAACCCAAGGATACGCCATATGGCAACCTTTAAAAACAATTAAAATTTTAAATTACTTGAAATTAACTACTGGAAATTTAAAAACTGATAATGTCCAGACATGTCTATACGGCGTATCATAAGGCGTTTCATACGCCGTATTGAGTGTCTGGGAAGATAGACTCAATCAACTTTAACACATGACAAACAATTTAAAATAACCGAGTTGTCTCCCAGGAAGCACTTTTGTTTCAGCCGGACTTTAAGTTAGACCTTTTCCATCCTTATTCATTTCTTACTTGGTACGTTTAATGGTCCATCCACGATCTTTTTTATTGAAGAGATCGTGGTAGATGCATGATATATTTCCAAGGGTCTTTTCTGTTAGGAATTAAATGTCTACATACTTAGTACCGCCAAGATAGAAGTTAGTACTGCCAATGCAATTTTAGTACTGCTCAAGCTTATTCAAGAAAAATGACTAAGTATGTTAGTACTACTGGTGTAAAGTTAGTACTGCTAGTACTAACTTAGTACTGCTAAAGAGTTAACACTGCTAAGACACTTTGTACTGCTGAAGACTTAGTACTGTTAGAACGCGTAAAGATATATATATGCATGATATGTATGGAAGGTGTATATCTTATAAAGTTAGGAAGATACGTATATGTTTAGAATTATAGAAGATATTCTAAGATTTGTAGTTATCTTGTAAAGGACTCCTTGGTGTATAAAAGGAGATCCTACGTTAAGGTGTTACACACAATACACGATATACTTTTGAGATCGAATTCATTAGTTTTGCATGCTTCAAGATTGTAAACCTTAGTACTAGTTAAGAGTACTCGTATTATTGATATAATAATATTGAAGCTTTTTGTTACATCGCTTGTTCATAAATATTTACTGTTTCATTGATATTACTTCTAGAGTATTAAGGTGTAGATTCCGCATACACTTTAATATATACACAAAGTCTTTACTATTGTTATTTTGGATTTATCCAAGGTAACATACTCTTTATAAGCTAAATAATCGATCAAGGTTTGGGATCAACAAGTGGTATCAGAGCTTGTGCTTTGAGAAACTTTGATCTAGAAGTCATGGAATTTGAATCTGTACAGAGTAATATTACTGCTAAGCTTCCCATACTCAAACTTAGTGAGTATGAGATGCGGGTCATTAGAATCAAGCAGTACTTCTAGGTACAAGATTATGCTCTATGGGAGGTCAAGAATGGTAATTCATGCGTATCTGTACCTTAAACATCACAAGAGAATTGCACTTCAGTTATAAAGATGTCAGTACCTGTAATTGCTAAAGAGAAGACCAACAAGAAGAATGATGTCAAGGCTAGAAGCTTGCTGCTTATGGCTCTTCCCAATGAACACCAACTTACTTTCAGTTAGTACAGTGATGCTAAAACAATGTTTGCTGCAATTGAAACATGATTTGGAGGTAATGAAGCCACCAAAAAAACATAGAAGGCACTTTTGAAGCAACAATATGAAATTTTAAAGCATTAAGTACAGAGTCACTTGACTCCATCTTTAACAGGCTCTAGAAGCTTGTTAGTAGGCTTGCAATTCTGGGTGTGATCATCACTCCAGAAGACCTAAATTCAAAGTTTTTAAGAAGCTTGCCTCCTGAGTGGAATACTCATGTAGTAGTCTGGATGAATAAAGCTGATATTGAAACAATGAGTATTGATGATCTGTACAACAACTTCAAAATTGTTGAACAAGATGTAAAGAAAATTGTTGGTGCAAGTACTGGTACTCAAAACATGGCCTTTATGACTGCTCCAAGCACTAGCAGTACTAATAATGTTAATACTGCTAACTCTGATGTTAGTACTGTTAGCACTAATGTTAACACTGCTAGTCCTAAAGATAGTACTGCTAGCCTCAGTGATGCCACAGTATATGCTTTTCTGGCAAATCAACCAAATGGGTCTCAACTTGTTCATGAAGACCTAGAACAAATCCATGATGATGATCTTGAAGAAATGGATTTGAAGTGGCAATTGGCATTACTGAGTATGAGAGCAAGAAAGTTTTACTAGAGAACTAGAAAGAAGATCACTATCAATGGAAGTGATACTGCAGGATATGACAAGTCGAAGGTAGAATGTTTCAACTGTCATAAGATGGGACATTTTACAAGAGAATGTAAAAGTGCTAGGAATCAAGAAAGCATGCCCAAGAATCATGATAATTAGAACAGGAATCAAGCTAGCTCAACAAAGACTATGAACATGGAAGAAACTTCTTCCAAAGCAATGTTGGCTATAGATGGTGTTAGATTTGACTAGAGTGACATGGCAGAAGAACAAGTTTAGATGAACATGGCTCTAATGGCGTTTTCAGACTCTGAGGTATACAATGATAAAACTTGTACTAAAACTTGTCTGAAAAACTATGAAACTCTTAAGAAATAGTGTGATGATTTGATTGTTAAGCTTAATCAAACTGAGTTTATAACAAGTACTTATAAAAGAGGTTTAGCAACAGTAGAAGAACAACTAGTCACATTTAGAAAGAATGAGGTTCTATTTAGTAAAGAAATTGGAGTTCTTAAAAGGGAAGTAGCTTGCAAAGACTATGAAATAGGTGTACTTAAGAACTTTAGTTTTTGAAAACGTTTACACAAGAAAAGAATAGGGTATTTGAATTTTAAAATTGAAAAATTTTGGTAATGGCTTAAAGATCTAGATAAGTTGTATAATCACCCCGCCCCGATACAACGAGACTCGGATATTACGTATGGTGGTCATATCAGAATATAATCGCAAGCTAAAGAACTTTATAAAATAAAAATACAAGTCATACAAATAAAATAACTTACCAACAGTATATATATTCCCACACAAAATTTAAAAGAAATCTTCAAAAAAAAGGTCTTAAAACATAAAGTCACAAATCAAAGAGGTATCTTCTAAAGGTGGGTCCTCTAAAATCTCCTACTCTCAACAGTCACATCCCAGCTTCCCGCTTAGTACCTGCCGCAAGAAAAGAAAACGCGGCTGAGCTAACGCTCAGTGAACATATATAATAATAATAACGGTAATAAAATGAAGGAATGAACAAAATGGATCACAAGAACTTGCAGAACAAAGGATATACGATATATATAAAGCAACAAATAAGAATTTAGGGATAACAAAGGAGTGCCCACAAGCTCAAAACAAAAGTCTAAAGCATGACACATGCTTAGACTAAATAATCCAACATACATCGTATCATATCATATCATATCAAATTGTATATGGGAGCTACAGACTCCAGCTGTACCATACCAAATGTAAAATGGGGTGTATTGCACACATACAACCATTCACATGAACTGAACGGAACAAAGTACCACTATGGAACAATCCATACGCACCCACAAAACAAAAGCATTCCCATATACACAAGCACTATGGCGAGTGTACGAACATATCAAATCATAATAAATGCACATACAAAAAGGAACGTCGTGGACTAATCACACTGTCACAGATAGTGTCATGCCATTGGTGCATCAATGACATGGCCATGTTACCTCTATAACTAGATACAAATACCTCGGGCAAAGAGATAGGCAAAAGATAGCAATGATCAAGTTTCAATTATTCTAAATATAGAACGAATCTAATAGCATGTTCCAAACAAGAACTAATAGATTCATACAAACGAATATCGAATCAAACGGATTGTTAATATCACATGAGTCATGATTACGGATGGCAAATCAAAGGAAAGTCAAACGAATATCAAATGGATCAAGTAGCCAAACAAATGAGAATGAAGTGTCCTTAAAAGGACGGAATATCTGTACCTTAACCAACAAGCAACAGAGAGAAAGAACACGAAGACAAAGGATCACACCCTTAACACCGGATCTACATAAATCCATGATTACATATTATTATATATCTTATTTCATAAGTTTATTACTTGATCTTACTAAATATAGAGTTTACTTGACTTAATTAAGGTTTCCAAAAATTTTGGATTTTAACTACTTATTTAAGGTAAGTTTCCATATATAAATGACCCATAAAAACATCTTCTAAATTTACACCAAAAATCACAGAGGTTCCCACACATGTCTATTACACTCAAGATCATTGGTTTAATTTATTTCCATGTTTAAGTATCCTTTTGAACCTTGTTAACTAAAACAGACCCGAATTTTAACCTGGTAGAACCTTTGAAAAGTTGACACGTATTTACCATACTTAGACAACTCAAAATTTTTTGAAAAATATCATGGACGTAGCTAATATCATGAAGATTAATCCCTGTAAATTTCAAAGGCTAACTCGTTATGGTTTGAGAATTAAAAATCAAATACTACAACTGAATTTTTCAAACTGACTTTCCAGTTTTGACACTTAATCTTGTAAAGGCTAAAAACCAACCTTCCCGACCTTGAAAAATTATGAGACCAACTTTTCCAGAAACTATACTCATTTAATTTAGTCTTAGGCTCAAAAATCATATTAAAATCAATTTTTATCATTAAGATAAACCCCGTTGAACATGACCTAAAATTCTGCCCAATATTATTAGCCATGAAAACTTTAATTAACACCCATTAAAACCAACCCTAGTGTTTCTAATCTTGTAGTTTCTTATTAATTACACCTGTAATGATATTTAGGGTTTCATAGCATGTAATTTAACCATTTTAATTAGATTAAACCCTAGATAAATTGACAAGAACATAAACAAATTCTTTCTTACAACCTTTTAGGTTTTTATGAAAACTTTTTGTATATGTAATCATGGTGACAATAAGAGTAAAACAAAATCAAGAATTACCTATGGAGACCAAGATGAGAACAAGAACAAACACCAAAATCAAGGATCACACAAGGACACCAGGGCTTGAAAAACTCTACCTGAACCACCAACTTCTTCTTGCAATTTCTAGAGAGGATTACACAAGATTTTTGGGAGTGAAATTTTTGAGAGAATTATGGAGAATGGGGAGAGAGGGGCCGGTTTTAAAGGGTAGAGAGGAGGGGGACAAAATATTTTTATTCTTTTAGAAAGATTACACATTATCCACACTTCATTCCTAAAATATATGTAGCTAACAAAATAAAAGATATGGTGTGTTTATACACCATATATGGCCGATTACTCACAAAGAGGAGGGGGACAAAAATATTTTCTTCCATTTTGAAGTTTACACAAATATTTACTAAAAACTTTTTACTCTTAATACTTAAAATAGGTTTTAAACAAAAAAGGAAGGTAAATAAACCTAAATAACCAAAAATCAAAAATATTTTCTTATTAATTAAGGGGGGCCGGATTTTTATACCTTTTATTTAGGAATTTATATTTTTTTATTAATAATACATCTTATATTATATCCTTAATATTTATAGATATTTATAACCTAAGGTTTTAATTTCAAATGCTTATCAATAAACTTTAGGTTATATTCAAAATTACCAATATGAAATGAAATTCGAAATTTTGGGTTTTACAACTCTTCCCCTCTAAAAGAAAACTCCGTCCTCAAAATTAAAATTGAAAAGGAAATAGGTAGATGAATTCAGAGTTATTCAGATTACCCAAGATGACACGATTGGTATGACAAACAATAGGGGCGCGATGAACAGTCAACCAATTTATACCAAGACTAATATCGAGATCACTCATTTCTAAGGGAAATAATTAGCAAAATGAATCTTATCATCAAAATGAAGCGGACAAATTGATATTCGTGGTCAGACTTTTCATAGGCGTAGATATCGATAAGGTATAATTAAGTGGCATAAGAGAAATGTTAATGTGCTTGGCAAACGAAACATAAATCACAGGACGCGTTGCACCCGTATCAAATAAGATAAAAATAGCACGACTATTCAAGAAGAGAGTTCCTAAAACGATACCTGAAGAGTTAGCTGCCTGATCCTTGGTTGAAGAAAATTCGGGAGTAGATTTACGTGTGCCGACCATCTTAGTAATCAAAAAATGAATCAGCAAAGACGATTTAGAGTTAAGATCAAAATACGAAAGGAAGCGATCATATCAAAATACGAAAGGAAGCCTAATATCTACCCAATCCTCACAGGTCATAACCTAGGTTTTACAGGTCAAACCTGGCAGCTCTGATACCATAACTGTAACACCCCGCTCCGATAAAGAGACTAGGAGTTACGTTATGGTGTCATATCAGAATATATAAACGCAAGCGGAAGACTTTATTAAATAAAAATACTAAGTTATAAAATAAAATGACTTCCAACAGTATTTAATTCCAACAAAATTTAAAGAAATCTTCAAAAAGAAAGGTTTTAAAACACAAATCCAAATCAAAAGGGTTCTTCTAAAGGTGGGTCCTCTAAAAGCTCCTACTCTCAACACTCATATCCCAGCTTCCCGCTTAGTACCTGCCTCAGGAAAAGAAAACGCGGTTGAGCTAACGCTCAATGAACATATATAATAATAATAACGGTAATAAACTGAAGGAATGGACAAAATGGATCGCCAGAACTTGCAGAACAAAGGATATACGATATATATAGAACAACAAATAAGAATTTAGGGATAACAAAGGAGTGCTCACGAGCTCGAAACCAAAGTCTAAAGCATGCCACACGCTTAGACTAAATAATCCAACATACATCATATCATATCATATCAAATTGTACATGGGAGCTGCAGACTCCAGATGTACCCTACAAAATGTGAAATGGGGTGTATTGCACACACACAACCATTCACCTGAACTGAACGGAACAAAGTACCTAGGATGCATCCATACGCTCCCTGCAGAACAAAGTCATATCCATATACACAAGCACTATGGCGAGTGTACGAACATATATAATCAAATCATAATAAGTGCACATACAAAAGGGAACGCCGTGGACTAATCACACCGCCACAGATAGTGTCATGCCATTGGTGCATCAATGACATGGTCATGGTACCTCCATGACTAGATACAAATAGCTCGGGCAAGATTAAAGCAAAGATATAAGTGAACAAGTTTCGAATAATCCAAATATGGAAACGAATCTAGTAGCATATTCCAAACAAGAACCAACAGATTCATACAAACGAATATCGAATCAAACGGATTGTCAACATCAAACGAGTCATGATTACGGATAGCAACTCAAAGGAATATCAAACGAATATCAAATAGATCAAGTAGCCAAACAAAAGAGAATGAAGTGTCCTTACTAAAAGGACGGAATATCTGTACCTTAACGAATAAGCAATCGGAGAGAAATGAACACAAAAGCAAGAGATCACAACACCTTCACCGAATTTACAAGAACCATGATTACCATATATTACATATCTTTTATAAGTTTATTACTTGATCTTACTAAATATAGAGTTTACTTGACTTAATTAAGGTTTCTAAAATTTTTGGATTTTAACTACTTATTTAAGGTAAGTTTCCATACATAAATGACCCATAAAAAAATCTTCTAAATTTACACCAAAAATCAAAGAGGTTCCCACACATGTCTAATACACTCATGATCATTGGTTTAATTTATTTCCATGTTTAAGTATCCCTTTGACCCTTGTTAACCAAAACAGACCTGAATTTTGACCTGGCAGAACCTTTTAAAAGTTGACACGTATTACCATACTTATACAACTCGAAAAATTATGAAAAACATCATGGATATAGGTAATATCATGAAGATTAATCCTTGGAAATTTCAAAGGCTAACTCGTTATGGTTTGAGAATTAAAAATCAAATACTACAACTGAATTTTTTGGACTGACTTTCCAGTTTTGACACTTAATCTTGTAAAGGCTAAAAACCAACCTTCCCAACCTTGAAAAATTATGAGACCAACTTTTCCAAAAACTATAATCATTTAATTTATTCTTAGGCGCAAGAATCATATTAAAATCAATTTTTATCATTAAGATAAACCCCGTTGAACATGACCTAAAATTCTGCCCAATATTATTAGCCATGAAAACCTTAATTAACATCCATTAAAACTAACCCTAGGGTTTCTAATCTTGTAGTTTCTTATTAATTACACCATTAGTGATATCTAGGGTTTCATAACATGTAATTTAACCATTTTAATTAGATTAAACCCTAGAGAAATTGACAAGAACATAAACACGTTCTTTCTTACAACCTTTTAGGTTTTTATGAAAGCTTTTTGTATATGTAATCATGGTGACAATAAGAGTGAAAAAAAATCAAGAATTACCTATGGAGACCAATATGAAAACAAGAACAAACACCAAAATCAAGGATCACACAAGAAAACCAGGGCTTGAAAAACTCTACCCGAACCACCAACTTCTTCTTGCAATTTCTAGAGAGGATTACACAAGATTTTTGGGAGTGAAATTTTTGAGAGAATTATGAAGAATGGGGAGAGAGGGGCCGGTTATAAAGGGAAGAGAGGAGGGGGATAAAATCTTTTTATTCTTTTAGAAAGATTACACATTATCCACACTTCATTCCTAAAATATATGTAGCTAACAAAATAAAAGATATGGTGTGTTTATACACCATATATGGTCGGTTACACTCAAAGAGGAGGGGGACAAAAATATTTTCTTCCATTTTGAAGTTTACACAAATATTTACTAAAATCTTTTTACTCTTAATACGTAAAATAGGTTTTAAACAAAAAATGAAGGTAAATAAACCTAAATAACAAAAAATAAAAATATTTTCTTATTAATTAAGGGGGGCCGGGTTTTTATACCTTTTATTTAGGATTTTTTTTATTAATAATACATCTTATATTATATCCTTAATATTTACAGATATTTATAACCTAAGGTTTTAATTTCAAATGCTTATTAATAAACTTTAGGTTATATTCAAAATTACCAATATGAAATGAAATTCGAATTTTTCAGTTTTACAAGTTGTTAGAAAGTTAAATAACTGACAAAAGCAAGAAGGGTTTAGGGTATCATGATGTTGCTCCACCCCATCCCTTAACCCTAAATGCACCTACAAAACTAGATTTGTCTTATTCTGGTCTTGATGAATTTAAAGAGCCTAAATTTCAAGGATACGGTCATAGGGATACTATGTTAAAGTCAATCTTTGTTTCTAAGGAAAATACTGATAGCTCTTTGCCAAAAGAACAAGTGCCTGTAGATGAGATTAGCTCTGTATTTGTAGATGAGAATAGCTCTGTTGAGTCTCCACTTAATGTTGATAAAGAAACTGTTTTTATACTGGTAAAAAGGTAGAGTTTGTCAAACCTAAAAATAATGAAAAACCAGTTAGAAAGTTAGTTAGGTATGCTGAGATGTATAGATCACAAAGTCCTAGAGGTAATAAGAGAAATTGGAATGGTCAGAAGTCTAATCAACTAGGAAGTATTTTTCTGATGTATAATAAAGCCTGTTTTGTTTGTGGGAGTTTTGATCATGTCCAGATTAACTGTCCTCAACATCAAAGGAAAAGGATGGTAACTGGGAATAATTACAACAAGGTGGATTTTAACTATTATGCCAAAACCTCTCACCTTAGAACCCACAGGAATATGACTCCAAGAGCAGTTTTACTAAAATCCGGCCTAACACCACTTAGTACTGCTAGGCCCGTTTATACTGCTCAACCCAAACAAATAGTTCATAGTGCTAGATCAATGTCACAATTTTCTAATCAAGCACAATCAACTGTTAAGAGGCCCTTTTATAATAAAACAACATTAACTAACAGGTATTTTAATCAAAAGGTTAACACTGCAAGGCCTAGAGCAGTTAATACTGCGAGGCCATATACAACACCAGTTAATACTGTCAGGGAAAATGGGGTCAATGTTGTCAAAACCTTAGCATGTTGGGTTTGGAGACCTACCAAACCTAATGGTGCATCATTTGTTTTCAACAGATATAACTACATTGATGCACGAGGCAGATCCAAGTCAGTAATGGCTTGGGTCCCTAAAGAAAACTAATTTCCTTGTTTTTATGTACATGGAAAGACACTAATGAATGATAAAGGATTTGTTGACAGTGGATGCTCAAGGCACATGACTAGAAACATAGCTTATCTCTCAGATTTTAAGGAGTTTGATGGAGTTTATATTACATTTGGGGGAGGAGCATATGGTGGAAGAATTACTGGTAAAGGAACACTTAAAACTAATAGTCTTGATTTTAAAGATGTATACTTTGTAAATGATTTAAAGTTCAACCTTTTTAGTGTCTCGCAGATGTGTGACAAAAAGAACTATGTCCTTTTTACTGACACTGAATGTCTTGTCCTATCTCCTAATTTTATGTTGCCTGATGAAAGTCAGATACTTCTTAAAATTCTTAGAGAAGACAATATGTATAGTTTTGATATAAAGAACATTGTTCCTAAAAGGAGTTTAACTTGTCTGGTTGCAAAGGCTACATTAGATTAATCAATGCTCTGGCATAGGAGGCTTGGTCATATTAATTTAAAAATATAAATAAGCTTGTTAAGGAGGATCTTGTAAGAGGTTTGCCTTTAAAATGTTTTGAAAATGACCAAACCTGTGTTGCTTGTCTTAAAGGGAAACAACATAAAGCTTCTTGTAAGTCTAAAGTTCTGAATCCAATTACTAAGCCTTTGTTTATGCTACATATGGATTTGTTTGGTCCAACTTTTGTGAGTATTTAATGCATAAGAAGTATTGCTTAGTAGTCACTAATGATTATAGCAGGTTTACTTGGGTTTTCTTTTAAGCAACTAAGGATGAAACCAGCGAGATCCTTAAGAACTTTATCAAAGAAATAGAAAACCTAGTGGATAAGAAAGTGAAAATAATCAGATGTGATAATGGGAAAGAGTTTAAGAATAAAGTTATGGATGATTTTTGTAGAGAAAAAGGTATTAGGAGGGAATACAATGTAGCTAGGACTCTCCAGCAGAATGGTGTGGCTGAGAGGAGAAATAAGACATTGATTGAGGCTGCTAGAACCATATTAGCTGACTCTAAGTCACCTACCACATTTTGGGTTGAAGCAGTTTCTACTGCTTGATATGTACAGAATAGGGTCCTTATTGTCAAACCTCATAACAAGACACATTATGAACTCTTTAGAGGTATTAAACCAGCTCTAAGTTTTATGAGACCATTTGGATGTCAGGTTTCCATTCTAAATACCTTAGATAATTTGGGCAAGTTTGATGGCAAAAGTGATGAAGGTTTCTTTGTTGGATATTCCTTGAATAGTAAAGCTTTTAGGGTATACAACACTATAACCAAGAAAGTAGAAGAAAACTTGCATATTGGGTTTTTAGAGAATAAACCTATGATAGAAGGGAAATATCCAAAGTGGCTGTTTGATATTGACTCTCTAACCCAATCTATGAATTATGTACCAGTAACTGCAGGTACAAGCACTAATGAATCTGCAGGTACACAAGGAGATCTAAATGCAGGTACATTTATAGGGAAAAAAGGAACCAGTCAAGATTGTATTGTGATGTTCTTCAATGATGAAGATGAACCAGAAGTTGATTTGGGGAACATCCCTAAATCCTATGCAGTTCCTACCACTCCTAATACAAGAATCCATAAAGATCATCTAATTAAAACTGTGATTGGTGATATGCAGTCCTCTATTCAGACAAGAAGAATGACAAAACCTACTTCTGAACAAGGGTTTCTTAGTGCTGTATATAAAGGAAAGACTCATGAAGACCTTCATACTTGTCTTTTTGCTTGTTTCCTATCACAGGAAGAACAAAAAAGAATCTTTAAAGCACTAAGTGATCCAGCTTGGGTAGAAGCAATGCAGGAGGAGCTTCTATAGTTTAAACTTCAAAAGGTTTGATTCCTGTGAGATATTGCTAAGGACATAGATGGCCATTGGTACAAAATGAATCTTCAGGAATAAGAAAGATGAAAGAGGCATTATAATTAGAAATAAAGCAAGGCTTGTTGCTCAAGGACATACTCAAGAATAAGGCATAGATTATGATGATGTCTTTACTCCTGTAGCAAGAATTAAGGCAATAAGACTATTCTTAGCTTATGCTTCCTTTATGGGTTTCATGGTATATCAAATGGATGTGAAGAGTGCTTTACTTTATGGTCCGATAGAAGAGGAGGTATATGTATGTCAACCTCCAGGATTTGAAGATCCTAACCATCCAGACAAAGTCTACAAAGTGGTGAAAGCACTGTATGGTCTGCATCAAGCATCAAGAGCATTGTATGAAACCTTGGCTAACTATCTGCTAGGCAATGGGTTTCAAAGAGGGAAGATTGATTAGACATTATTTATCAAGAAGCAAAAAGGAGATATTTTGCTTGTTCAGATCTATGTGGATGACATTATTTTTGGCTCTACAAAGAAGAAGTTATGTACTGACTTTGAGAAGCTTATGAAGGATAAGTTTTAGATGAGTTCTATGGGAGAACTTATTTTCTTTTTAGGGTTACCAGTAAAATAGAAGGAAGATGGAATATTTATCAGCCAGGATAAATATGTTGATGAGATATTAAGGAAATTCAACTACACTGATTGACATCTGATCACTCTATTATTTGGAAAAGCCTTTGGTCAAAGATGGAGAGGCAACAAATAGTTGATGAAACATCTCGATAATCTATGATTGGGTCTTTTATGTATCTTACATCATCTAGGCTAGATATTATGTTTATAGTGTGTGCATGTGCTAGATTTGAAGTTACACCAAAAACATCACATCTCTTAGCTGTGAAAAGAATCTTTTAGATACGCTGAAATGCAAACCAAGCATAGGCCTTGGTATTCAACATCTCCATCTTGACTAGTTGCTAAACTGATATGACTATGCTAGGGCAAACTCAAGACGGGAGAGTCAAAACAACTGGAGGTTATCAGTTTTTGGGAAACATGTTAATATCTTGGCAGTGCAAGAAACAAACTATGGTTGCTACCTCTATAACTGAAGCTGAATATGTGTCTACTGCTAGTTGTTGTGTACAAGTACTCCGGATTCAAAACCAACTGCTGGATTATAGGTATAACTTTATGAATACTGTGATTCATATTTACAATAACAGTACTATCTGCATTATTAAAAATCCTGTTCAACATTCTAAAACAAAACATATATAGATTAGGCATTATTTTATAAGAGATTGCAATGCTAAAAGATTAATTTAAATGGTTAAAATTGATACTGAACATAATGTTGCAGACCTTCTTACAAAAGGTTTTGATGCTGGAAGGTTTCAGTACTTGGTCTCAAGTATTGGAATGATTAATCCTTAATGCCTAAATCTCTTTATGTCTTTGTATAGTTTTTTGAAGGATTAGTAATGTTAGTTTTGTTAATTAGTACTGCTAGTTATACTTAAGCCTGCTTGTTAATACTGCTAGTTATACTTAAGCCTACTTGTTAAAACTCTTAGTCATAATTAATACTGCTAAACAAGAAAATGATTTGGATTGTGTTTTGCTTGGTTTTGGACTAACATCTGCAGGATATGCAAAGAAGTGTGATTGAAATTTGCTAACGTTTGATGTATTGATTGAGGGGAGGCAAATTGTGCTCATAAAAATGAATCAAAGAACATCAGACAAAAGTGTCAATCAAATAGGAATGTCAAAAGAGGCCGGGACACTAAGGTACCTCAATCTGGCGGTCCCACTATAAAGGTTGGTGATGAGGCTGTCCATAAGGAGTTGGGTGACAGAATGGAAAGGGCTGCCACTACTCCTTCTAGCTTAGAAGTAGAGCAGGACAGTGGTAACATAAAATAAGACCCAATCCATGGCAACATTTAATGAGTCAAGTCCTTAGGGAATTGATTCAGGTAGTAGTCCCAGGTGCCAAGATACCATATTAGGGATGTAGATGCTCAAACTAGGTTTAAGGCTGCATCTAAAAGTCCAATGACCCACCTATCTCAAGAGTTAACACACTTGGAAATGGGTAGGACATCATGAAACTGATGGAATTGATGGAATTTGTACAGAACTGTATGAAATAGTGAGGAAAAGAATAGAGAGATTTTGTGAGATGATAAATAGAAAGAGAGTTGTATGATAAAAACAGAAAGAGTGTATTGGTGAGCAAAAAGAATTGAGAGATATTGTGAGTATAAAATCAAAAAAGAGATTGTGAGAATCTAAATTGGTAATAAGAATGTTTGTTGGAACAAGATTGAAGTTTATACTGCTTGGCATAAACTTAATACTGCTAGTATTAAGTTAGTACTGCTAGGAAAAGTTAGTACTGCTAGGCTTACAGTTAGTACTGGTAGGCTAATATTAGTACTGCTGGGTGATCGTTAGTAAGGTTTGAGGTATAACAGATTTTCATTAATTCTTTATAGCCGTTGAGATATTTTCGCCAAACTGCCTTGCTTATAGCCTATAGGGTTTTGACTAATTGGAGAATTCATGATCTTTCTATAAAAACATAGGATTTATTCAAGATAAGTACAAATCTTTTTCAGTCGGTCTAATTAAAAACCTTCTAAACTCTCTCATATCTCAATTAACTCTACCACACACTCATATTACCATCCACGACTATATCCCAGAACCTTAATTCACCTTTTATTCATCAAATGGCGAGTTTGGAATTTTACGACAAGCACAATATGGTTTCCTACTTAGAAAAGTCACAAGGAAGTGAGAGGTTTCACCAAATCATTAATTTTCTCTCTACAAGTCATATCCAGTATGCCCTCACAGAGAATCCAACAATATATGTTTCATTTATTAAACAATTTTAGACAACAGCTACTGCTAGCACAAATGCTAATGGACAAGTTGAACTAACTGCTAGCATAGATAGAAAAGTCAAGACTATCATTGAAGCATCTCTCAGAAGACATCTAAAGTTGGAGGACAATGGTGGCATTACTTCTTTACCCAATACAAAGATATTTGAGCAACTTGCTCTAATGGGGTATGTCACTGATTCTGATAAACTTGCATTTTAAAAAGGTCATTTTTCTCCTTAGTAGAGGTTTCTCATTCATACAATCCTACACTGCTTAAGTCCAAAGAAAACTGCTTGGGAACAGGTTAGTAGCAATATAGCAACTGCTATAATTTGCTTGGCCACAACAGGATTTTAATTTTTCAAAAATGATTTTTGATGCAATGGTTAAGAACTTGGATAGCACACACAAGTTTTTAATGTATCCTAGATTTATCCAAATCTGTTTAAACAAGCAAAGGAGACTCCTTCAACCACACACAAGAACCTATCCTACTCCTATCCTTACACAGAAGGTCTTTAGTAATATGAAGAGGGTTTCAAGGGGTTATTCTGGGGTAGAGTTTCCTTTATTTCCTACTATGATCACTCCACCTGAGACCTCTCCTTCTAGAATCA
This sequence comes from Tanacetum coccineum, assembly GCA_026074375.1. Lineage (NCBI taxonomy): Eukaryota > Viridiplantae > Streptophyta > Magnoliopsida > Asterales > Asteraceae > Tanacetum > Tanacetum coccineum. The sequence goes on from BQNB010015033.1 coordinate 65,744, forward strand.
CATCTTCACCATCCTTGTCACCAAAACCATCATTCTTACCTCAATACACACCAATTAGTGCCCCATCAACATCACAACCACCAAACACACAAGCTATATCTGGTGCAGAGGAGGCTGCTCCAATGCCTCATGAATCACCTCTCCACAGTGTTCACTCACTTGGACGTGATGAGGGTAGTCTATTGTTAGCCCTAAAATATGTTGACTAATCTGAAATTACATTTATCATTTATAGTCGTGTCGGGTTAGTTTAGCTAGTCGATGTCAGGACTATAAATACCCCCTCCATACTTCCATAGAGGGGTGAAGCACACTTTTGTAAGGTGAAAGTGTATGTGTTTTCTCTCTAGCACACACCTCTTCCCATCTTTTCACCTTTCTCTCTAATATAATGGCTACACATCTTTTCCATTTTACCATACATCCAAATCCGTTGTTCTAAGGGTGAATCTTGTTATAACAATTGGCACCAGAGCATAGGGGGAATTCGTGTTAGTTAACTACTGATTTCATGGTTCATGATGATGATTTTCGTGGCTTATTTAATAAGCACAAATTTCGTGGCTTATTTGGTGAACAAAAGCCCACGGCTCAAATTCATGTTGTTTAAAAGGTGAATAAGCTTGTACTTTCTTGTTTAGATCTTATATAGCTTATTGGGTTCTTGATTTCATTATAAAAATAAGTTATGGTATGATTTTTAAGCTTATTCTAAGTGGCGGTTTGATCTATATTTGGTTCTTGATTTCATGGAAAAACGTGTTATTTGGTGTTTAATCATCTCCTACACAGTTTGTTTAAAGCCTCTACAACTTATTTTAGAAGTTAAACACCCTCCATGGTTAATTTTGGTTAATTCGAGCTTATGTTCTTCGTGGAGGTTTGGTTGTGTTCTTCGTGGAGGTTTGGCAGGTGTTCTTCGTAGAGGTTTGGCAAAAAGTTATACTTAATTGAATATAATATGAAAGGTGCGACTTTTTAGGTCAGATTGTAGATCTCGAGGAAGAAAACACTAGCAATGGTTTGGCGAAATATATTAGTTTTTTTATTAAACGCAAAAAGAGGCGGCGGTTTGCTTAGCTTTTGGTGGCTGTTTGGCTTACTATTGGTGGCGGTTTGCTTAATTTTTCACTTTAACAAATCTCATTTTCAATGGACTTTAAACGAAAAAAGTTAAACCTTTACAAACCATCAACCTACACCATTAGAAGGACTTAAAAAACATCAATTCCACAACAAACAAACACCACGATCAAGAATCAAGACTTATAAGACATATATCAAACATAACAACACACCACACAAACAACAACACTTACTCCAAAAACGATCCTGAAAAGATTCACTTAAATGTCAAAACGTCTAGAGATTCGGATTACGATAACAAGTGATCACGAAGTTGATTTGGTATCCCTTATTTGAGATTGAAGTTGGATTTCTCAAAAGCGTCTACTTATTTCATCATCGAGACTTCCTTCTATTTTCTATCGATTGATGACATGCTTGAACGTATACAATTATGATTAAGACTTGGATTATCTAGTTTCCAGCAGTCAAGGGGTGGTTGGATGAAGACCTGGACAACTATCACTTAAAGGAGTTACGTTGTAGTACTCAGTGTCACACGCAGATATCGATGTGGATAATTTCAAGAGGTGTTGTACTTCTTATACTTTTGATGTTGGGTATAAGGTACTTAGAGATTTTTTCTTCTACACCATTCTTCAATCAACAATAGTGCAAGATTAAGTAACAAATTTGGGAATTTTACTTCAGTTTCAAATTTGGTATATCAGGTTTACTTCAACATGTGGTCACAACAATAGCCAACAAAATACGAGGTTGGTAAGTTAGCCAGAGAGTTTAAAGGTTGATATGTAATCAGCAATTCTCACATGTATTTTTGTGCTATTCCAAGACAACGATACTTCACAGTCTAAGAAAAATCTTCAAAGCTCTTCAATGACATTCATATACAAGACCTTGATTATACCAAGTGTTCTTGATTCTTGCTTCATCTCCTACTATGGTTTCTAAAGTCAAGAGAGTATTGATTCATTTGTATATCAAGATTTATGGTTATGACAAGAACTTCTCGAGTATATGGACGTACACGACAATGATGCTTTCGAGAGTTCGCAACCATCATGGGGGGAAAACATGTACATCCGGGACATAGTTGACTTTGATGTTACCGTGTTAACTTCCAGGGGGAAGTAATGTAAACTACTTTACTTAGTATGGTTTATGAAGTATACTACATACGTGAGAAGAATTGTTGCTGATTTCTCGCATGTACCCCCGAACAAATATTCACCAAGCCATAATGACAAGAAGCAGTGGTCGTTGGTGTAGTTTGACTTATACAAAATTCCGATGTGCACGTCAATGACAAGTAGAAGATTGTTCAAGCTACTTTAAAGTTTCAGAATCTGCTCAAGATAGGGATGTTGGTTTGGGTTGAAGCTGATTCAGAAACTTCACCAAAAAGGAGTCTATAAAGAAAGCTTTTCAAGACATGTTGCATGAACTGGGGGGAAGTTAATCCAACTCATACATACTACAATGGTTCCATAACAAGTAAAGAAAATGAAGATCTAAGATAGAATACAAGTTTCAAGATCAAGAGAACTTAGAAAACAACTTCAGCTTTGGAAGCACTTTGGAAGACTTTATTTAATTGTATTTGTACTTGTTGGGAACATTGTAAGTAATTTCGTATGTCCACTTATTGGGGGAAGATTGTTAGCCCTAAAATATGTTAACTAATCTGGAATTACATTTATCATTTATAGTCGTGTCAGGTTAGTTTAGCTAGTCGATGTCGGGACTATAAATACCCCCTTCATACTTCCATGGAGGGGTGAAGCTCACTTTTGTAAGGTGAAAATGTGTGTGTGCTTTCTCTCTAGAACACACCTCTTCCTATCTTTTCACCTTTCTCTTTAATATAATGGCTACACATCTTTTCCATTTTACCATACCTCCGGATCCGTTGTTCTAAGGGTGAATCTTGTTATAACATCTATCACTTAATGAATTAACGGTTCTTTATACCTCATTGTCCAACAAGGTTGAAAGCTTGGAGTCTGAATTAAAGCAAACAAACTAGACCTACAATGCTGCTCTTAAAAAGCTGATCAAAATAATGAAAAAGTTAGAGCAGACTATCAAAACAAGCAAAGCTAGGAGACGAGCCAAGATAGTTATTTCAGAGGATGAAGATGCAGAGGAGGATTATTCAAAACAGGGGAAGAAGATCTCTAACATTGATAAAGATCCAACTATCTCTTCGGTTCAAGATGAAGAAATTACATGGTTTCAGGAGGATACAGAGGTTCAAGAGAAGCAAAGTGATGATACTGAGATACTCTTAGAAGAAGAAGAACCTACTAAGCTTGTTGAAGATCTTGGTAGTGGAGAAAAGGGATAAAAAGAGGTTACTACTGCTGATGTACTTAATACTGCTAGTGCTTTTATTAGTACTATTACTCCTTCAAGGGTTTCTGTGAGTCCCTAACTGAATAGATCTTTGCAGCCTACAAAGGGTGATAGCCAACTTGTATAAATACAGTTTGACTATATAGAAACACTGGCTATGAATACTATGTGCTAATGCGGAATCTTAACACAAGTACTAAGAAGAACAATGAAAAACTAAATAATGACTTCTATTAATCTACTTTAAGAGATTACAGATTACTAACTATGAGATATGATTGTATGAGATGTATATATTGAACTGATATCTCTAACTATGTCGTGAGGAATCCTTTTATAGACCAAGGATAAACCCTAACAGGCTTACAAAAAGCGTAAAAGATAATACATATCTTTTCCTATAATATCTCATACAT
>BQNB010015034.1:0-13309 GCA_026074375.1 Tanacetum coccineum
TAGTGTATTTTAGAGGGATAATTTATGTATATTTGGAGCGTTATCAAATCCCCTAATACTTAGTTTATTGCTTGCCCTCAAGCAATCAAAGCGAAAGAATTTCGTTTAGTAAAACAAATTAATGATCACAAGCTTAGATAACGCGACAAAGCAACTCACAAATTTATAGATAAGATTCTTTTTCACATTCGCTCAATTTGGTAAAATAGATAGTAAATGGAAGTCACTCATACGCGCAGTCATGAAATGTTCAAATTACCATAGGCTTGTACAAGAAACTAAACTTCAACGACATGGCGTAAGCACCAAACATAAACATTAAAAGAGGTAATTTATTTAGTGATATTATTTATTTATTTATTAAAAAAGGTTTGTAATAAAATCATAAAAGATTTCAAGCACAATTTCTAGAATTAACAAATCACCGGCACACTCATATAATTTTAAATCGATATCAATGCTCCAGAAAAGGCGACAAAACTACACATACACAACCGTAATGATGGATGAGATATTTGCAATTGCTCACTCCTTAACTTGAGAAAGCTAAAGATAAAATTCATCTTAGGTATCAAAGATGGATACCCGAATTCTTAAAAACTAATCCTCATAATTTTTCTGGGTGGTATAAATATGCTAGTAATGTTATCAATCCAGAGTCAGATTGCTTATATGTGATCATAAAATATATTATTTTTTTCAAAAGATTTTCTTTAAACTTGTTTTTTTAAAACTTTTCCAGTTTATCTCCCCCCCATACTTAATATGAGCAGTCCTCAATGTAAAAATATTATAGAGAAAGATAAAATGGGAAAGTGAAGCAATACTTCTAAATTGTGATTAATATTCTGAATCTTTGCTTCATGCCATTTCGTCTTGCGTCCTTCTTTTTTTTTCTTTTTCCTGTTAAAAATATAAATACTGCATAACACACAAATAATAATAATATTCCTAATTAATTATTAATAGAAAGTATGATAATATTGTTTTAATGCTAACAAAGGCATTTTACACACCATAATAATAATAAATATAATAATAATAATAAGAATAATGTTTTTAGAATTGTTTTTAAAACACATGTTACCCAAAACAAGCTGTCACATAACCAACTTGTGTCATCTCGACACTACACATCATCATCCTGCTGCTGCTGATACTGTGGTGGCGGAGGTGGGAACTGCTGATAAAGCTGATCATATTGTGGCTGAGCATAACTAGGTGGGTTGTATGCTCCTTGCAGTGGAACACTGTAAACCCCATCCATGTTCTCAAACACTCCCTGGTACCTGTCCTAGTGATATGACTGCCTATACTCCATCCGCTCTATCGCCTCTGACGTATCTCCATCCTATCGTACAAGTCCTGCATAGATGCTCTTGGAGGTCTAGGAATACCAACTCTCTGTACACCCGGCTGTGGATCCTTAGTAATAAGCTTGCCCTCAGAGTCGATCAAATCCCTAAGCGGAGTCGTATCCAAATCTCTATAATAAATCGAAGCACTCAAACTCCTTACCACATCATCTGTCAACACCCTTGACTTCTTAGCAATCTTCAAGATAAACTGTCCACATCAAATTTGACTTTCCTATTGAGTACCAGCTCATTTCCTCTTCTTCCACCTTGCAATCAACCAAGCCACATTCGGATACCCATTTTGGTGTCTAGCATCAAACATACTCAAGAGCCACAAATCATTTTTCTGAATCTTATCATACCTAGTCGTCCTCTAACACAAACCATAAGTGATCATTTTATGAATCACCCTAAAAATTGGGCTCCAGATAGTAGAAGTGTGACTCCTAGATAAACCATTAAAACCATCTTCTTCAAGCTCATTAGCATGAAACAATCCTAATCTACGAGAAAACTCTAACAAAGTCAAATTGTGAGCACGTCCACCAAGTCTAAACTTGATGATCTTCTTGGTTTGCAATTTATCATCAGCACAAACTTCGTCAAATGCATAAGTCAAATAAAACTCGTAGCAAAGCTCTGCATAAATTAGTTCATAGTTATTGAAAGCTCTAATCTATGCCATAGAAGTAAATATTTCCTCATTTGATTTAGCAGCATGCAACCTAATCCTTAACATATCATCAATCTCTCCATCACAACCCATTCTATTCAGCACATCCTAATTTACAACACACGACGAGTAAACATGCCTAGGGAATAATTAGGCTAATCTAGTGTTATACCTAGACTTCACATCTTTGTTGCATCCTTCCCATATCAAGAACTCATAATGAACTTATGGGAGCAATACCTCTTCTACGATTTCATGTTGTCTAGAGCGTTTGGATCTTGATGATCCGGCCTCATCATCATGTGTTCCCATAGTCTACACATCAAAAAACAATCAACAATAAAGTGTATAGTTATGTTAGAAATGATTTGTCCTAAATGATCAAGGTTTTGATGGCTTTTAAAACATTCTGTGGCTTTATGATGTAAAATGTGCGACGTACTTCCTTGAAGTGCGGCGTACATTCTGGAAAATAGGCAAAGTGCAGCGGTTTTGGAACAAAACCGGAGTACTTTCCGAGCTGGTGAAATTTTTATAATTTTCAAACAATTTATTTTTAAAAGTAAAATTCATAATATGAACAGTGTTTTTAGATTTAACAATATCAAGCATGCATGTGATAAATAACTCCTAAATATTTTAATTCAATAGGTCAATTGTTCGTATCAAACATGGATTAAATTTTTCCTAATCTAATTATACTTAACCGTAATGGACAAGAAATTAAACAAATCGATAATAAACAAGTTAAAGGATGATATTAACATACCATGGGCATGATTAAATAGTTGATAGATTGATACTTGAAAACTTTTCCTTTGTTTTTGTGAGAAACCCGGCGGTTTTGGTGAGTGTGTGTTGTTTTTTTTATAAAGAGTTAGAATCTTGTTTGGTAAGTTTTATCTATGAAAACTGCTCAAAAGTGCGACACACTTCCCAAAAGTGTGGCGTACTTTTCCTCTTTTTTTTATTGTTATAGATTATACAAACTTACTTTACACACTTCATAATTTAAACATAATTTCAAGCCATCATATTAACTTAATATTAATATTTATCGAACTAATGTCCGTACATCAAGTGTAATCCCTTATGGATTTATACAAATGATTTTATTCTTAACAATAAAAAGTAAAAATAGCTTTTTAGGAGTATATAAGTTCCCTTCTTTATTGCAACTTGGTCCAACTCTTTACTCCACAAACTAATAGGGTGACATGATGTCACTCAACTTATGGTACTTTGATAATTTCTTGTCGGTTTTCTTTGTTGTGAACCCTTACAAATAAATGTTTCCATACGGATCAGTCAACCTTATCTTAGTAGGCCATTGTCTTGTTGCTTCTTCTTCTTTAGTATAAGAACCCTTATAATCAGGCTTCCAGTTCACATGCTTTAATGGTACGGGTAATAAACTAAGGAAACCATCGGCCTTCTTCCAAACACTAATCTTCCGGAATGGGTTAGTTACTGTTTGTATAGCTAACGATTGCTGAGCTGGATCATTACAGTTCAGATATGGTGCAGGTTTCGGTCCATATATCGGTGCTCCAAACTTATTTCTCTTAATCTGGTACTTTTCCTCATCATCGCTATCACTTTCTGCGTTTCTCATAACATTAGATCTTGCAGCACGGAAGGTTTGGTGACAAAATCCATCAAAAGTCGTGAAAAGTCTCTCTGGAGTATTGTCTATGCCACCAATCGTACGCAGGAATCCCTGACCAACCACTATTGGTGCATCACGATCGATTGGTATATCCAGGATAAGAAACTTAGCAATTAAGGTAGTGACCCCTACATGACAAAGAACATTTATGAGTATTTCCATAGCTTCTGCCTGAGTGTGATTTATCATCGTGATTCCTCTATCAACCTTCTTCATTTCCTCTCTTCCTAACTGCTCATAAATATGGTAAGGCATGGTATTGATATCCGACCCAGTATTAGCTAATGCATTTTTGTTAACCTGTCCCTCCAATCTGATGGGAAATATGAATGCTCCGGGATCGTCTTTTTCCTCACTAGTACAAAAATTGGATTTGACTACACCAAAAAAGTGTGACGATATACATATAGTCACACATGCGTTTTTGAATGTGTGTGACAAAAGGTCGCACGACCGTAGGGTGTTTATGGTCACATTTTTTAGTTAGTGTCCATATCCATTAAAAAACAGTAACCAAAAGTGTTAATAAGTGTGACCGTAAACACTGTCCAAGCACACAAAGCTTGTTTTTTGTATATTTAGTCACATACAATTAAGCATAAAGTGGCCGAAAGTGTTAATAAGTGTGACCATAAGGTGTTTAAAGTGAAGTAAAAGTGTATTTTGTGTGACTATTGTAAAACCCAAAAATTTGATTTGTATTTTTATTCAATTATTTTGAATATAACCTATGGTTTAAATAATAAGTATTTGGTATTAAAACCTTAGGTTATAATTAATTGTGTATTATTAAGTTATAACATAAGATATTTAGTTTAAAAAATATATATAAACTTCCTAATTTGTTTATACAAATCCCCCCCTTTAGGATTATGTTTTTGATTTTGTTATTTTGTTTATTTACTTCCTTTTATTATAAACCTATTTTAAGAAATAAGAGTAGTTTTAAGTAAATATTGTGTAATCTTTCTAAAAACAATAAAAAGATTTTGTCCCCTCCTCTCTACCCCCTTTATAACCGGGCCATATTCACCCCCTCTCCACCATCCATTCGCTCAAAATCTTACGCTAGAAATTTGTATTCCATCCATATAAGTTCGCAAGGAAAAAGAAAGAGTAGGTTTTCAGATTATTTATTCAAGCTTTGGTGTTCTTAATGTGGTTTTAATCTTTGATTCATTGGTGTTTGTTTCTTGTTCTTGTCTCCATCTCCAATCCGTAAGTAATCCAGGTGTTTTTTGAATTCATTCTTGGTATTTCCATGATTACACATAAGTTTTATATATAAAATCATAAAGTGTAAAAAGAAGAAATCATGTAGTTATGAATTTGTAAATTATGTAATCTGATAAATATAGCTTAATTACATGTTTTAAAACCCTAAGATGATCATTAAATGTGTTATTAATAAAAACTACAAGATTATAAACGCTAAGGTTGGTTTTGATAGGTGTTAATTAGGGTTTTCATGGTTAATAATTCTGGGCAGAATTTTAGGTCATGTTCAACAGGGTATATCTTAATGATAAAAATTGGTTTTAACATGATTTTTTTGAGCCTAAAGTTAAATTCAAAGAGTCTAGTTTCTGGATTAATTGGAGGCCGGGAAGGTCAATTTTTATAAGATTAAGTGTCGAATCTGGAATTTCTATCCGAAAAATTCACTTGTAGTATTTGATTTTTAATTCAAAAACCATAAGGAGTTAGACTCTAATTTTTGAGATGGTAGAACTACATGATATTAGCTACGTCCCTGATTTTCTTGAGATTTTTGGGAATTGTCTAAGTATGGTAAATACGCGTCAACTTTTTAAAGGTTCTGCCAGGTCAAAATTCGAGTCAGTTTTGGGTAACAAGGATCAAAGGGATAATTAAACATGGAAATAAATTAAACCAATGATCATGGATGTATTAGACATATGTAGGAACCTCTGTAATTTTTGATGTAATTTTAGAAGATGTTTTATGGGTCATTTATGTATGGAAACTTACTTTGAATAAGTAGTCAAAATCTAAAATTTTTGGAAACCTTAATTAGGTCAAGTAAACTTTATCTTTGGTAAGATCAAGTGTAAAACTACTTAAAAAAGATATGTAATATATGGTAATCATGGTTCTTGTAGATTCGGTGAAGGTGCTGTGATCTCTTGCTTTTGTGTTCATTTCTCTTCGATTTCTTATTCGTTAAGGTACAGATATTTTGTCCTTTTATTAAGGAAACTTCATTCTCTTTTGTTTGGCTACTTGATCTATTTGATATTCGTTTGATATTACTTTGAGTTGCTATCCATAATCATGACTCGTTTGATGTTGACAATCCGTTCGATTCGATATTCGTTTGTATGAATCTGTTGGTTCTTGTTTGGAATATGCTACTAGATTCGTTTCCTTATTTGGATTATTTGAAACTTGTTCACTTATATCTTTGCTTTAATCTTGCCTGAGCTAACATTCCGGTAGGCGTGTGGCGGCGCGTGGTCAAGTAGATCGGATAGATCGGGTGATGGGGAGCATTTTTAGGACTTGGTCGGAAAACTCGCCAGAAAAGTTTTCCGGCGGCGGAGGGTGGGCGGAAAACTCGCCGGAAAAGTTTTTCGGCGGCGGTGGGTGGTGGCCCGGCGACGGCGGACGGCGATGGTGGTGGTGGTCGGCGGTGGCCGACAGTGGAGAGAGGTGGTGGTGGTGGTTCTAGAGAGAATGAGGAGCGAATTCTCTTTCTCTCTCTAGAATGAAGAAAATGGGAAGTGGAAAATGAGGTGAAATGAGGAGGTTGTGGTATTTATAGTGGGAAAAGAAAGGGAGGAGGAGTTATCTTTTCTTTTCATTCCTTCCAAAATTACTAGTTTTTAGTCCGTAAAAATTATATACTTTATCCGTAACAATATAATTTTTATAAAAGTCACTAGATTATTAAATTAGCTTCGTAACGAATATATATACGACCATATTCACCGAAATCTAAACACTATTATTTGGGCTCGAGGTGTAAACTAATCGCAGGGACCATTATTGTAATTTTTGTATTATTATGGCTCGGGACTTGTTTATGCTAGTTAACGGGTGATTCAAGACACGAAAGTTGCGCCATTGTTTTCCAAATCATTTTTCCTATAAAAATGAGTATTTACACGACTTTATTTCATAATTGTTTTATAACATTTATTTAAAATGTTTATTATTTAATTGTATATTACTGACAAACTTTGTCCGAAAAATAAATTTTTAACTTGAATAACTGCATTTTTAATAAACGTTTCTGAATAAAATGACAAATAATTTATTAAATATTTTTATTTAATAAAAGGTGATAATTAAATATAATTTAATTATCTTCGTGTCGGTACGCGTTGTGTTCGGTTTTCAAAAAGTAACGAGATATTCTCGTTTTCAAGCGAAAGAAAATTAGAAAAAAATTTATAAATGAGAAATATGTAATAATAATTATGATTTATTATTACAATTAGTTCCGAAAAATTATCGGTTACGCGGTAATTATTTTTCTATGACAATAGAATATCAAAAGTCAAAAAGTCAACTCGGACCCAAAAGTCAAAGGGTAAAATAGTCATTTAGAATTCTGAAAATCGCGGGTTGTCACAGTTTGATGATGGAGACTAGCAACAAGTGTACTTGGGGCTTGATCGTCTCGTATGCTAACTCGGTAATATCTTCTTCTAATAAGAGAATCACCAAAAATGAAATATGAAAGTGAGTTTGATCTGAGATCAAAGGTTAGAAAATGCTATAAGAATGTTAGAGAGATGTGAGAGAGATGGGTGCAAAAAACATGAGAAATGGCTTGCTATTTATAGGAAAAAACATGACACTGTTCACTCGGATCCGGCAAATCCATTCTAAAAGGGATCCGGCCAGTGTTAGGCAAGGGATCCGGCGGCCTGGTATGCAAATCCGTATTTTGGACATCAATTCTTAAAAAATCTTGTGTAATCTTCTAAGATCTTGCCAAAATATGGAAAGATTATGATGATGTCATGCATGATGTAAAATATAATTTTATTTTAAGAAATTTCTAAAAATGGATGTAAATTTAATTTTATGTACAATACCTTGAGTTTATTAAAATGTATGTAGTTTGATGTATGATAGATGTAATGAGTTAGAGAACTATTGGTTAAAAACTTATGCATTTTATTTTCTACTTATAATGTGTTGATAGAAATGATGCCTAAAAACGTTATTAATATTTTTCGATCTCTCTACGTTTTGATAATCACAAAATGTAAAAACGATTAATGAAAAATTATTCGTAAACAAGTAATTAGTAGTAAATTTTCATTTAAAAAATTTAATCACTTAAAGGTATGAATAAACATATGCTTAATGCATTTTATAATCAAAGGAATTTTTATTCAACCTCACATTTTTTTTATAAAAATATCACAAACATTTTTATAACTTTTACAAAACATTTTTGGATTTAAAAGAAATGTTTTATTCAAAATAAATATTTTGAATTCAAATTTTATACCTAAAAACGGCTAGAAATGTTTTAGAAAACACCTCCCACAGAAAAGACAAAAAAGAGAGCATCTGGGCTGGGCGGCCCCCTTAATTATAAAAGGCGCCCCCTTAATTATTAAGGGGACCGACCCCTATTTAAGGGGACCGCCCAGACAAAAAGCCAGCTCAGCTGGCCTATAAATACTAGACTATTCCTTACTGTTTTTCTCACCTTTTGCACACACTTTCTTTCTGTTCTAAATCAGTTTATACTTTCCTTTTTTTCCTTTGATCATTTAATCATAAAGCCTTGTTTGCAAGTGATCCAAGCTTTAATCATCAAGTGCTAGAGAAGAATACTTCCTATCATCAAGTGAAAAAGTATTATAGCTTAGTGTGTGTCCTTGCAACCTTGTTGCAATTATATCATATCTTGTAAATCATTTGTGTATATTGTGAAGGTGTGTATCGTTGTTGTGTATACTAAGTAGATATTTTTGATCATGTAAGTATAAGATTAGATCGGTTGAATCTTAGTAGGTAGTGTTTGATTGGTGTGATCATGGTAGTGTTTAGTTAAAGTGAAGTTGTGAAGAAAAGTATAGAAAGGTTGTGAAGGGTAGAGAAGTTGTGAAGTGAAGAATAGTCGTGTAGTGAAGAAGAAGTCGTGTGGTGAAGCCAAGTATTGAATTGTCGTGAAGTGGTGTGATTAGTCGTGATAGATTGGTTCTAGCTAGGATTAGAACTCGATATTTTTCTTAGTGTCAAAAATTAGTGTACGCTAAGTTGTGTACGGTTTTCTCCGCCTAAAGGGAGCTTGTTGACGTAGTGAAGAAAACTCTTGAGTTTGGTGCTCGAGGAGTGGAGTAGGGCGAAGAGGTGCTTCGTTACCGAACCACTATAAATCCTCGTGTTGTGGTTTGATCTTTCCATCTCTTACTCTTATCTTGCATATTTATTTTATATCTTATCATTACTTGCTTGATTAGTTAAATTGTGCATATTGTGAATTCACATAAAGTCGAATCTAAGTTTTTATAAACAAACATAACATTAATTTAAAAAGCGGTAAACTATTCAACCCCCCTTCTAGTTTTCCACAATTGGTATCAGGAGCCACGTCAAACAAGATTTTTAAAATAAACTGTATTTTAAAACTTGAATCGATCTATGGAATCGGAAAAATATTTAGAAGGGCAATCTATGCAAAGACCACCACTATTTGAAAGTGATGGATTTATTTATTGGAAAAATAGATTCGAAACTTATGTGAAATCAAAAGATCTAGATCTTTGGCATGTTATTACCTATGGTGATTTTCCTCCTATTCAAAATAATCCCGAAACTAAAAAGGATGAAATTGTACCATTTGATAAACAAAACGATGATCTTAAAAAGAAACTTGCTAAAAATAATGAAGCTAAAATGGTGATTTATAATGCTTTACCACGTAAAGAATACGAAAGAATTTTCATGTGTAAAACCGCAAAAGAAATTTGGGATACTTTATTAATCACTCACCAAGGTAATAGTCAAGTCAAAGATAATAAAATAGATCTTCTTGTTCAACAATATGAACAATTTACGATTCCGGAAGAGGAATCGATAGATAATGCTTTTGCTAGATTTAACACTATTATTACTAGTCTAAAAGCACTTGATGAAGGTTTTTCTAGCAAGAATTATGTTAGAAAATTTCTTAGGGCACTTCATCCTAAATGGCGCGCAAAGGTTACGACTATTGAAGAATCAAAGGATTTAACATCTCTATCGCTTGATGAACTTATTGGAAACTTGAAAGTTTATGAAGTAATAATTAAGAATGATTCCGAAGTGGTCAAAGGCAAAAGAGAACAAAATAGATCTCTTGCCTTGAAAGCCAAAAAGGAATCAAGTGATGAAGATAGTTCGACTTCTGATAGTGAAGACGAAGAATACGCCATGGCCATGAGAGACTTCAAGAAATTTTTCAAAAGACGAGAAAGATTCGTAAGACAACCACATGATGAAAGAAAGGTATCTCAAAGAAATAAAGACGGCAAAAATGGCAAAGGCGAAAGAAAATGTTTTAAATGTGGGGATTCAAATCACCTCATCGGAGAGTGTCCAAAACTATCAAGAATTTTCATTTAAAACTTGTGTAATTTCCTTTTCAATATTGTAATCAAGCTTTTATATTAATGAAATTATGTTTTTGCTTTTAAATAATCTGTCAAAAGCTCTTTTACTTAACTTATAAGCTCTCAATAAGCCAAAATGTTAAGCTACAATGACATAAGCTACTCATAAGCTCTCATAAGTCTCTAAGCTTATGATTGAGCTCAAGTTTTATCTTAATATACTTAAACTCTAAAATCAGATATAAACCTTTGCTTATTGGTACTTTTGGATTTATGGAAGGGGAGCTAGTCATTGAAGAGTTCCCATCGACTTCACTGGCTTATCTTAGGATAAGCCAGAGCTGTTGATAAGCTCATTTGAGCATAAGCTTCTGTTTAGCTGAAGCCAATAGTAAGTTTCTCATTTAATTTCTTTGTACTTAAATTTCAGCTTAGTAATTGCTTATTAGTGTAGTTCTGCTTATTTGCTTAATCTAATTGCTTATTTGTGCTCATAAATGTCTAATTGTGCTTATCTATCATGTTTCTTAATCTGTTTTTAGTTTTAGTATTATAGATCTTAGTTTTTCAAAAATTTTGTCTTAAAAAAAATCATAAAAACCAAAACAAGTAGTTAAGCAATAGATCTTTGATTCCTAGCTTATTTAGTTGTTAATTCAGGTTTGTTAAGTTTGGTATAAGCTACTAGTTATTTGGTAATCAAGTTATGTTCACTAGTCCTCAAAATTATAAGCTTTATCAATTCTGTCAATAGTTAAAGGGGTGTTTGGTTTAGTTCTATTTGACCATCAAAAGTCAAAAGTTCTTTGTGATTTCTCTTTGGTTAGTTTTGTCATCATATTTGATAAAGTTTTAAGTAGATTTGTGGGATCAGTTTAAGTTTAAAATCAGTTTATGGCTTAATATTTTTAATCCAGCACCAGGGAAGTTTGTTGCTTATCTGTTGCTAGCTTAAATTTGATTCATGCTCTTGTGAGCTTGAAATTTGTTTGTGTTAAGTTTATCTACACTCATTGAGTGCATCAAGTGCAGGAGAAACAACCTTTGTCTCCTGCATTTGAGTTTGTGTCTCTTGGTAAAGTGCATCAGCAGTAGTAACCTCAGTTACTACTGCTGATCTTTTAAGCTTCAATTTAGCCTAGTATTAGTAGCTTTTAATCCTTCAAATTTAGTAGAATTTTAGTTTATATATGGCTTAGTATAGATTAAGTTTTATTTTTCATTTTCTAGCTTAATTGTTAGGGTTAATTTGCTTTTTAAAGTCATCAAAATCCTCAAAAAGACCAAAAACAGTAGTAAACTTAGCTTAGTCTTTAAAATTGAATTTCTAGCTTATAAGATTTAGTTTAATGGTTTATATTTGTAGCTTTATAGTTGATTGATAAGCCCTAATAAGCTCAGCTTCTGTCTAAGCTTATTGAGCATTTTAGCTTAAGTGTATTTTGAGCTTTTTGAGTTGCTTTCTGAGTTTGCAAATTTGAACTTAAATTTTAGTTAGCTTTTAGTGTTTCCTGTTCAAATAGCTTGTTAAATTTAGCTTCCTTACATAATTAGCTTCTAGGAACAACTTTTAGATTTAAATTTAAGTTTAAAATGAGTTGTATGCAAGCTTTTAAGTAGAAACTAGCTAATTGATTTATCATAAGCCCACTTTCTGAGTCTGCCACTTTCATAAGCTGTTTTTGAGTTTATTTTTGAGTTTAAGCTTATGTTGTCTTTGTTAAAGTTGTTAAGAATAGCTTAATCTACAACTTTGATCTTTTGAGTTTTCAAAAAAAAAAAAAGGTGTATGTCCAGACTCGAACCCACGACCTCACCCACACAATACACACGTCTTACCAGTTTGCTTCAATAGCTCATCCAACCATTACTTGCACAATAAATTCTTTATATTCATTTTGCCAAATAAGCCTTATAAGCTGTTACAGCTTATTTCGTGGCTTATTTGATAAGCTGTGACTTTGGGCTTATTTTTCTTAGGATTTAAATAGTTTAAGCTATTTTCTGTCATTTTTCTAGAATTTTTAGAGTTCATTTAGTATTTTTAATCTTTTATTTTCATTAAAAACTTTAAAAAATCATAAAAAATAGAAAAATAATCAGAAAAATATAAATCTTTTTTAGAAAATTTTCTTTTATCCTAAAGTTCATAGGAAAATTACTTTTGCTTTCGTAGGGTCTAATTTGCAAAAGTTCGTTTTCTAAAGAACGGGATTCGTTCTCATTTTCAATTTTCAGGTTTTAACGTTCATTTCAACTCCGTTTTTGTTCTAGTTTTCTTTAAACTTATTTTTTTAGTCAAATAGAGTCCATTTAAAAAGGAAAATTTAAGCTAGGTTTATTTTTAGTGATTTAAGGTTTTTGGCCTCCGATTAAGAGTCCCGTTTTGCGTTTTTAGTTAAATTTTAATTTCCCGTTATTTGTCTTAGTGCTTAATTGTTTTAATTTGTTTATCTCAACTTTTAAAAGTAGTTAATCAAATCATCCTTTGTTTCCAATTCAAATCATTGTCCGAACAACAATCGAGGTTTTAATTTCACAAATCGTTGGGGAAACGACCCGGGAAATCATACTTTCCGGTTAATATACGTATTATATTATATTATATATATTTTGAAGAGTTTCCTTTTACCTTTGTCCTCAAGGGTAAATTGGTGATTTTCCATAGTATTATATATATTATTTTACGTGTGTTAAAATTGACGAATCAATTTTTGGCGCTGCTGCCGGGGAATTGTGATTAAGATTCTATCTTTGGATAGAGTGCGGCGTCCTTTAGAAAAAGTATGTCGGTTTTTCTGAAAAGTTTTATGTTTTTGTTTTTGACTATTAATTAAATTTGTTTTCGTTATAGATTTAAACAAAAGAAACAAATATAACCGAATAAGTAGGAATGATAGAAGGCAAATACAATCAACAAATGCAAATAACCATAACTAAAACAAAAGTAAAATTTTTAGGTTTTTTTTTTTCAAAAATGATGATAATATATATATATATATATATATATATATATATATATATATGG